>CM033643.1:71599614-71619641 GCA_019512145.1 Engystomops pustulosus | reverse complement strand
GGCTGGTACTATATATACCTATACACTATAGCTGTACCCATCTGTAGTGTGGTCACAGGGTGATGTATGGAGGGGCTGGTACTATATATACCTATACACTATAGCTGTACCCATCTGTAGTGTGGTCACAGGGTGATGTATGGAGCGGCTGGTACTATATATACCTATACACTATAGCTGTACCCATCTGTAGTGTGGTCACAGGGTGATGTATGGAGGGTCTGGTACTATATATACATATACACTATAGCTGTACACATCAGTAGTGTGGTCACAGGGTGATGTATGGAGCGGCTGGTACTATATATACCTATACACTATAGCTGTACCCATCTGTAGTGTGGTTACAGGGTGATGTATGGAGGGGCTGGTACTATATATACCTATATACTATAGCTGTACACATCTGTAGTGTGGTCACAGGGTGATGTATGGATAGGAGGGTGGGTATAGATCATGTGTGTGGCGCGTCGTATGTATTTGGGCCTTATCTATTTGAATATGGCGTTGCATAGTAGAGGAACAGAAGTCATGAAAGTGGGCGCTCTTTGCGATTGTGATATGGGTATTAGACAGTTTGCTTTTAGACTAAACAAGGGTTTAATTCTAAACAAAAGACTTATATATTCTAACTGAACCTGAAATCAGTAGTGTCATCCATGATTCTGGTAGTGTGTTTAGTGATTTATACTGTTCCCTAAAGTTTCAATTGTGTATCCGGGTTTTGCCTTTGGTAGTATGTTAAAGGGCACACTACCACCAACAATATACCTATATAACGGTCAGATTGGTTGTAGAGTGCTCAAGGGACGTGAGGATTAGCCTCTTTGAACGGGCTAATCCTCCTCCGGTCCCCGGTTCATCTGTCATGTTTGTGGTAAACTTTTTATTCCTACATATATTTAAATTACTTATGCGGTACGTGAGGTACCGGGTGGAGTAGCCGCCATTATGTATATGTACATGAGCGGCTACTCACCCGCACTACGTGGGTACCATCCGATGGCTTATGGCCCCCTTCACTCCACCACTCTTACCCCGCATCCTTCGGCGCGCAGCTCCGCATAGCTTCGCGCCATGCGTCCGGCGATCGCTGACTCCGTGCTGGCAGAAAGAGCAGACCCCGCGCCTGTTTCGGAGCAGTGACCGGGCAGGCGCGGGGCCTGCTCTTCTGCGCAGCGCAGACGGCAGGGTCGCCGGACGAGGGCGCGCAGCTATGCGGAGCTGCGCGCGAAGATGGGTGAGTAGAGAGGAAGTGGGTACCGGGGCGTGGAGTAGCCGCCTCATGTAATCTCATATGCGGCTACTCCCGCCCCGGTAGCCGCATAAAAATTTAAATATCGTGGAATAAAGTTACCAAAAAAGTGAGGGGACGTGAGGATTAGCCCTTAAAAGGGCTACTCACGTCCCATTGATGCACCTACCACCCAATCTACCTTTATAGGTAGATTTGTGGTGGTAGGTTTCCTTTAAGAGTTAAAAGAAAATCTACCAAAAGGATGAATGGTTGTAAACTAAGACAACTTATAGCTGGTGTGTGACCTCCATGGCAGGATCTGCTCTTTGCTTCTAAAAAAGATCAGTAAAAAAAAGCAAGAGCAGATCCTGCCAGAGGGGCACACACCAGTATATCAGATTGCTTGGTTACAATCCTCATCCTGGTGGTTAGATTTTCTTTAAGGTTACATTCACACGATCGTTGGGGGGGGGGGGCGTATATACCACCGCAAGTCTTGCTCATATATACGTCCCCTGTAGGCTTGCAATGGGCGCACGAGCGGTAAGAGTACCACTTCGTACCCGTTGAAAGATGGGATATATCCTATCTTTCCCTGTATTACGGTGCCGTTGTCTGTATCTCTACGGAGAGGGGAGGGGTCACCCTCCTCCATCACGGTGAACATATGTCGCTGTGCTACTGCCCGGCAGGCATACATTATTGTGAATGTATAGTTCTGTGTACCGTTATTTTTTGCCCTATAGGGTGCACGGACTATAAGGCGCATTGAGTCGATGCGCCTTATATATGTAATAATTAACATATATAAGGCGAATCGGATATAAGGCGCTGGTCCGGGGCGTGGCGGAGGTCCGGGGGCGTGGCGGAGACCCGCCGGGACGCGGGCGACGACGCGACGCCGAACCGACGGGGAAAGCGGGGAAGGTGACGGGAAGGTGAGGGAAGGTGGAGGAGGCAGCGGACCATACTTACGGTAACTGCAGACCACGCGGCAGAAGTTGTTCCTGCCGCGTGGTCTGCAGTTCCCGCTGGAGATCTGCTGTCTCCGGTTGCGGGGACCTATGTAAGTATGGTCCGCTGCCCGCGCCATACATAGGCGCACCGGACTATAAGGCGCACTTTGGATTTCCACGGAAATCCAATGCTTTTAAGTGCGCCTTATAGTCCGGAAAATACGGTAACCATTACTGCAATTTGATCCACTGGACTCAATTATGGAATGCAATCATTTGTTTTGTATATGTGATGGTGATGTGAAGCGTGGGCATGTCCTCACTTTGGTTATCTTGCTGCCCTCAACAGGTAGATTTTTGTATAATATTGCTATATTTGGCTGATAGTTGAGCGAGTGTGAATAATATACATATATTATAGTATCATTAATGACAAATAGAAAGAAGCAGCATGTACTTTACACACTACCCCACTGCACAAAGCGTTTGCCTGTTTTAATTTAAGTGGATCACTGAAGTTCAGAACTTTCCATAAAACACGGACATCTAAAACACGCGTTTTAAAACCCAATGCAAATGAAGAAAGATTTGCCCAATTACATTCATTAATGGTGTGCAATTGTATGCCAGATGTAACACAATCTTACACTTGTGGTTTACAAAATGCAAATGTTTTGCATGTTAACTCAAATTATAACAATATAATTTGGCAAATCTCTGCGTTTTTGAATCGCATTGTTACATGCCCATGTTACCAGCACCCTGTTGGTTTTGTATGTTATTTAGTCATAATAAGGGGTGCTGCAACAATTTTATTTTTTGTGTCACATGTAAAGTTGTGGATTAACCAAATAAAGAAGCTGGATCTATTGCATTCTTTGTGCCTATTCTGCTTCAAATAAATGTTATTTTATTCGTATCGATTCTTATTTTTTAATTTACCAGTAGCAGCTGCATTTCCCACCCTACCCCAGACTCAAGGCCTTAAGCTTTCACAGTTTCTGTGGTAAAATTAGGCACCTCGGCTTATAGTCGGGTCACCTTATACTGGAGAATATACAGTAAATTGGTTGTATAAAACCCAGAGGTGGATGTGCAGCACCGAGGTCAAGCTCTCTAGTCTCAGAATCTCTCCCTTTGTTCTAACTCCTTATGTCCTGCATCAATAAGTGTCTTCCTATGTTCTAGTGCTTGTGATGTCAAGCAGAGGGGATGTTCTGAGCAGGAGATCTTGACTCAGTGCTGAACTCTCTGCCCCTTGACCTTTATACAACCAGTTTACTTCTCACGTCAAAATTTATTTTGATTGATATCATGATGGGCCATGAAAAAACTGAACTGTAAAATGTGAAGGGGTTGTGGTTTATTAGGTCAATTGCTGCTGACACCAAGATAACAACACAGTAACAGAGCCGGCACAACATGTCTGGTAGAAAACATACCAGCCAATACAAAAGCAAAACGTCTTTTTGAGATACTTCTATATCAATTGACAGGTCCCTATAATGATAATGAATGTAAAATTAATTTACATGTAAGCCTTACTGACGCGCGTGATGCATCTGTAACTCTCACTGCGATTGTATGGAAGGGCTCACGGCCTGAGATCCCCATATACTGCCATAATGTAGTTTGGCAGTTTTGGCAAGATCATCAGACATCCTAGGGTTAAAAGTACCTAGGGGGGTCTTAAAATTGGTATAAAAAAAAATGTAAAAACCTAAAAATGCTAATCAACCCCCTTCCTAGAACTGATATAACAAACAGTAAAAACCATAAACATGTTAAGATAGTTGGCGCATCACAAAATGTCCGATCTAGCAAAATATAATAACGGTTTTCCACGTTAACTCGTAACAGAAAATAGCACCAAAGTCAAATATGGCACTTTTCAGCCATTTTGGAAAAAAAAAAAATTCAATAAAGAGTGATCAAAAACCATACTGTCCTTAAAATGGTAGCATTGAAAAGTCATCAAAAGTTACAAAAAAAAAAAAAAAAAAAAAAAAAAAGAATGTAAAACGCTCCCACCACTGCTCCGTACACCCAGGTATGTAAAAGTTATAGCTCCCAAAAGGCAAAAAATTAATTTTTTTTGTACAGGAGGTTATAAAACCAATAGAAAGTTTGTATTCCTGTGATCGTAATACCACAAGAAAAATAAAGTAGACATCTCATTTGGGTCGACATAGTAAGAGACGTCAAATCCAAGCCCACAAAACGTTGCACTTTTTTCCCCACTTCCTAGTACACGCATGGAAGTGCAATTTGTTGCGGATAAACAAGCCCTCAGACAAAAAGCCTGGTCTTAAGAGGTTAAAGGAGTTTTATAGATAGGAGACAACCGTATTATAGAAAGGAAAAAAAGCAGTTAAAAAACAACCTTTTCAGTTTAAATTGATACCGGTTTTACTGCATATTTTATATTTTTTTATACAACAGATTTCGGTTTAACAGTTCAAAGCATTACATTCACCATCACCGACATCTAATTGACAATAGTTTACAGCATGTAAAAACAATGCAATAATCTAAATATTTATAGCTTTTATGATGTAATATAAAGTATGCTTCCTTACGTGATCTGCAACTGCATACACATCAACACTATGCTGCAGAGAGAGATCAGGGACCAAACTCACGGAAAGCGAAGGCTTGGTGCGTGGGTGGACGAAGGAAACACTTTGGAATAAATACTTTATTCTGGCTGTCCTGTCAAAGCTCACATTCATTGCAGGAGTCTTAAATCTGCAGACAAAGATTCTGACACTGGAATAACCATCTGTACAGTGGTCACTCAAAATCCAGTTTTTTGTAAACCTGCAATGTCCAACACATACTCAACCCATATAGAGATATATATTTTTTTCTCAGTCCTCTGTATCTTCCAGTATTCTTAAAAAAATGTGATTAATTGCAGGAATATTGGTCATATTAATTTACAAGCTATAAGGGATCTGTGTCCTCTGGCTTATAGTATAGTACGCACTTGTGCCACAAAACAGCCCCCATGCAAGCAGAGAAATCTTGGAG
Source organism: Engystomops pustulosus (assembly GCA_019512145.1). Classification (NCBI taxonomy): domain Eukaryota; kingdom Metazoa; phylum Chordata; class Amphibia; order Anura; family Leptodactylidae; genus Engystomops; species Engystomops pustulosus. The sequence continues at coordinate 71,614,415 of CM033643.1, read as the reverse complement.
TGAAAATAAACAGGGGAGGCCGTGTTATATAACGTAACACTGCACCTCTACCTGACACCATATACAGAAACAAATCAAATCAGGACAAAAATCAATTAGAAAAAAAGTCATTAAAAATCTAGAATGTTTCCAGAGCTCTCTGGTAATACAATAAATGTAACATTAGGCTGCCTGAATAGTTAAATTACTATAAATGACAACATGTAATTTAAAAGCTCAAAAACATGGAGAAGTGGAGGGAAAACCGCCGCCATAGGGGTGTCAGCGAGCAGAGAAAACATGCCCTCACATTGTGGAAGGGGTGGGAGCCGGGAGGGGGATTGACTATACTGAAGGCAGCGTGATGAAAGCAGGGAAGTTCTGCTCTGATGACCACATCGCTTGGGTTATTAAGCCAAAGATTAAGTTAAAAAATGATGAAAATCCACAGTTATGCTCAAATACTAAAGTGCTCTTTGCAGTGAGCTGCTCCGCAGTTGCCAGGGCTTCCCCTCCGACTTCTCATACATGTAGCGCATGTTTAAGGTAAAAACATGCCTATTACTGTATTTTCGGGCCATTAGGCACACCGGAAATAAGGCGCATCAGTCCGATGCCGCCGTTATATGGAATAATTCCATATATAAGGCGCATCGGACTATAAGGCGCAGGGGTCGGGGGCGGACGAGAACCCACGAGAAGAGACGCGACGCGACCCGAAGACGAGACCCGACAGAACGACGCGGGAAGGTGAGTGGGGAAGGTGAGGGGGAGGTGGAGGAGGGCAGCGGACCCTACTTACAAAGGTCCCCGCTACGGACGACAGCAGATCTCCAGCGGGACACTGCAGACCGAACACGCAGAAGTTGTTTGTGCCGCGTGGTCGTGCAGTTTCCCGCTGGTGGAGATCTGCTGTCTCCGGTAGCGGGGACCTTTGTAAGTATGGTCCGCTGCCCTCATATAGGGCACACCGGATATAAGGCGCACTTTGGATTTCCAAGGAAATCCAAGGCTTTTAAGTGCGCCTTATAGTCCGGAAAATACGGTATTACTTAGGCTGCATTAAGACAAAAAAATACACAGGTAGCATAAAGCTCCATTTATTTCAATGCCAATTAATTTACATGGCGTATTGTGCACCATACCATAAGAGAGCCGTATAAAAATATAGAGCATTTCCTATTTTCCACCGTATTTCTGTTCCGTACAGCCCATAGAAGTCAATATAAATATGGGCTAAATATGTGGTGTATAGGGCTGTGCACCATATGCTGTCATATAACATGCAGTACGTGGGAGGTGACATTCTGTTAGCCGGCCAATAGTCAGCCAACATCATTTGCCAGCCCCGTTTTATAAGCAACGGTACAGATACGTGACATACATGCACATATGGATGAAAACTCGTCACATATATACGGATTTATTTTAAAAAAACGTTCAACAAAAATGTACTGAATAATATTTGTTTAGGAATCTATGAAAGTGTTCTTAGAAACAGTATCGCCTACATTAGTATCCACATTGGGTCAGGTTGTCAAGGCTAGAGAACAGCCTCTCGACACCTACGCGGGATGTTTTGGCAATGCATAACTATACAGACAACAGCTCTAACAATTTATCTATATAGAAGAATTGCCTCATGGACAAGTCGTTTTGAACGATCGAACTTTTAATATCAGGTATTTCTCTGGGAACCGCTCACTAAGTGTTTCACATCATAATGCTGCAACATCTAGCAGCGCAGATCGAATGAAGGCCTGGCTCTCTATACCTATAATACTTGAAATTTCACATGTGCTCTTCTGTATTTCTGAATTTGAGATCTAGAAAACAGTTTTTTTTCTTTAGTATTTGCATATTAGGTGATAAAAGATTATAAAGTTACAGGCTACTCAAGGATTAGCCCCAAAAAGGGCTCTGATGCCATACATTCGTTGAACCTGCCACCGGGTCTACCTTAATACGTAGTTCCAAGATGGTACTTTCCTTAATCAAGCTTTCTCGATCACTGTAGACTGCTCTGACACAACAGTGCAGAAGTCCTCTCCCTCTGATCTGTAGATCAACCCCCCCCCCCCCCCTCCATCTAGACTAAATTTAGCCGAAATGCTATTTTGTGATATAGAAAAAATAATAAAAAAGGCCGCAACAGTCCTTAAAATAGTAGCATTGAAATCATCTCAACTTGCAAAATATAACACCACACGGCTCCGTACACTTAAGTATAAAAAAGTTATAAGCGTGAGAAGATGGCAAATGAAGGATTTTATTTTTCAAATGTATGAAACATTGTAAACTAGATAAATGTAGTATCCCGTGATCATTATACATAGGAGACATTCCATTTGGGCTCACCGTGAAAGCCAAAAACCAAGACCACACGAAAATGGCGCAAATGCGTGTTTTCACCAATTTCACTGCATTTGGAATGTTTTAATCCCTTCCCAGTACAGGGCCTGGATATTAAATACCTAAATATGAAGTCTATTTCCTGGTCAAATAAATCAGGAATAGACATTTCAGCACATTCTGCGTCGAGTGACCAATGGTAACAATTTATGATATTTTTGGAGCCCTGGCAGTTCCCTCCCTCCTTTAAGTAACAGATGGTTGTTCAGCCAGCAGACTGCCAATAGTCACTCAGAACCAGAAATGGGTTGGGGAGGATCAGCAGACTAGAGAAATTCCCCATTAGGGACTGCCTTCAGGAAGTGGTACCTGCCACCCCCGGATACTGAAACCATCTAGCACTCTCCAGAGTTTTTTTAAGGTCAATATGAAACATACTACATTAAACAATGTACCACTCTGCTCTGTACACCATAACATGGTACCACGCTTCCCTCCATCACTGCACGGGTTCTACATTATTGGCCAATACCCATCTCTCACTGCCAGACACTTAGGTTTCCTAGAAACATAATAACATTAACAATAAGCTCAACATATATTTGTATATTGATCCACTATGGCAAAACAGAAAAATATACAAAAATACTAGGAAGCCTAGTAGAAATGGACATTAAACTTCCAAAATATTTAAAATCTACAAACACACATCACTGAACCTTATGATTCATGACTTCTGGTACAGTTTACTTAAAAGGCAGCACCATAAAAAAAAAAATGCATCTAGAGAAACAATTTGGGGGTGTGCCCCTTTGATGGTCTGTGTTGCTCCCTATTTTTATGATACCATATTCCGTAGTTGTAATTGAACAGCTGTTAGGAAAGGGTAGCTGGTGTACATTTTATTCGGGTCATTTCATCTGTTCTATTTGTTTTTAGATACACGATAGAACAGTATACAGGCTGCATTAAAAAGTTAAAGGGTTTGTCATAAGAGAAAGTGCTCAAATCTTAATGGGGTTTTGTTGTTACAGGGGCATAGAAGCCGCCACAGGGAACTTTTGGTCCGCGATGTGGCCGGTCCTCCCATCCGTCCCTATCTCTCAGCGTTGTAAGCGTGGTAGATGCTAACATTAAAAAAGCTTTTTTGTTGCTGCTTTTGCTCCTACATGCATTAGCTGCTCAGTGAAACATTCAGCCTGTGGGCGGGGGCGGTAGGTAAGCAACACTCCAGATTCCTCGTACTATTTCTTGTGCACCAATTGCCGTGTGCTACAATGTGCTTGGATTATCAGGTACTGGGTTAGCTACACTTTTTACATTTGCTTACGAATATTTTACTAATATTACACATAGAAAAAGAAAGATGAGACCGATCAGGGTGATGAGATGGATATAAGACACAATCACCAGCTCTGCATTTTAAACCTTAACCAAAAAAACCACACTGAGCACTACTGTGCCCCCCCATGCCTTATCTTGTGTGTAGAGTCTGGTCTTCTCTTCACACTGCTGGACAGGAAGTGCCTCTGCCTCTTGCCCCTCTCTCTTCATTATAGGGACACATGTTCCTGCAAGAGGAATATGTCCAGACAGGAACGATCAGGGGATTCAGTCAGGAATGAGTGGATGGACGTATCCAAGGACAACCCAATATAACATCAGGGCAGGGTATTAATTATATAGCAAAATGCTGGTTTTTTTGTTAACAGTGAATTAGAGATTGTGGAATTTACAATTCTGAGTATATGTTGTCTTTCTGGGAATACCCCTGACAGATATCCTGCATGCAAAACACAGTAAAAAAATGCCTATTTGTTTGTTACTTTCCATCTATTAATTAAAAAAAAGGTCCTCTCGCAGCTCCATTAACAAAACAAATGTTATACACATGCATTAATCCTAGAAAAATGTGCTAATACCACAGTAAAAAAAAAAAAAAGCAAATTATGGTGTGATGTGCCTTGCTGAACCTGTATATTGTGCCCTCTAAACATGCCTACAAAAATATAAATACATGATCTCATATGCCTACATGTTAATAAAAAAATGTAATCTCATTTCAAATTTATTCTTCTTAATTTTGAGGTCCAAATAGGCCGGGTCCAATTAGTCTAGAGCCATGCAAATCTTCTCGTTCCTTGGTCCCCTGACAGCACAATCAGCATCTAATAGCCACAACACAACACCGCTATTTCTAACAGGGCAATAGCAGGCTCTATACATTTACATCTGCTTCTGCCACAGGACTGTTGTTCTACATAAGATTTACAGATTTTGACACTCTTTATCCAGTGTATTTGTAGACTCACTGTGCCGCTCAATTGACACCAGTAGGTACAAAAGGCCAGAGGCAAAAATTACCTGGTCACACAATATGGAGAAGCAGGATTGGTGAATAGTAACAAGTAAATTAAGTAGCAAACAACACACACGTAGTTCTCATTTAAATCACATTTTCTCCCCCTTATTTTTATTATTTAAAGGCGTTTCCTCCATTGAGCATGTGTAAAGGCAGAGGTGATGTACTTATCCCGCTGGTCAGATCTCATCCCGAGGCGGGGAAAGCTAGCTCGGCCATGACAATGAAACAACAGCAGAGACCTCCTGTATTCATCTGTACCAGCCGCGTGGGCATCTTTGTAACTCTTGTGTATAAAAGCATTGAGCAGATTATAGGCAGCGTACACGTTTCCCGCTGAGGCTCAACTCGCAGTATATGACACTCTGTCTTTATATAGAGGGAAGTGATGACAGGTTTTGTGTGTGTCTGAGCGTCTCAATAGCGGCTTTCTCAGGCAATGCCGGCGCACATGCAACGTGCAATTTGAGAAATGAAGTGCACCACTTAATAATAATAGGCTTGTCTCTTCAAGAACAGTCATGTTTTCCACAGAGGGAAACTCCCTTTCAACATTATTCATGGACTTCTGATAGTGATTAACTTGACAGGAAAAACATTCCATGAACAGTATGAAGCAATGATTTCTGCTCTTTCTAAGCCCCATTTTAAGACAAAAATGTAGCAAAAAAGAAAATTTAACATATTATAAATGAAAGGCTATTTTAGTTTATCTTTCTTATGTCTATATCAGGTTATCAATTTCATATAAACAGAGATGGGAGTTTATAGATGTAGGAGAACAACGACAAAAAAAAAGTATCTATTTTTATGCCTCCATAGAGAAAGAGCTCTATTTCCATTAGTACCATTTTGGGTAAATAAAACCTTGCTTTTATTTAATAACTGTAAAATCTATTTTAGGGCTGACTATAGAGATAGGTGTCTACAGTATTGTAACTGACTCAATCATAGCATGGAAACACCAAAAACCCTTCAATTAGGTCTTCTAGATCAGTGATGGCAAACCTTTTGACACCGAGTGCCCAAACTACAAAACCAAACCCACGTATTTTTCGCCAAAGTGCCAATGCGACAATTTACGCAGTACTTATACTCCCTGCTCTGTCACAGGTTGTTAAACTGTATAGGCACCTGAGGACACCAATACAGTAGAAAGAAGGCAAAGAAGTTTGGATTATCTGTAGCTTCCTTCTAGAGTCCTGGGTCTGAAAGAGGCCTTGAGTCCTGTCTGGCGAACTCTGCCCTGGGTGATGGCAAGGGTGCCCATATAGAGGGCTCTGAGTGCACCTCTGGCACCCGTGCATAGGTTCGCCACCACTGTTTCTAGATGGACAGCTATAACCTATATCCTTATTTTAATGACATTTTGTTCCAAAGGCACAACCAAAGCCTGTCTAGACCTCAAATTAGAAAAATAAAGTGATCTTCATATGGTAAGATTAGTGTTGCAGGGCAGGGAGCTCACAGTCAGTATTATTGAAAGAGAGCGAATAAAATTCCACATAAGGAAAATGTTCCTATTATAATGCCGAAGGCTTCTATATATAAATTATGCTAAATGCCAGAAAATCAAGCTGTGCATCGGAGATATTCTTCTGCAGCTACACCCCACAGACCAGCTTATCATCTGATTTAACACTTTATTACACATCATGGATATAAGAAGATGATTCATGGAGATAGCTAGTTTTTCCCACTATGTCAGTCAAAAATCTCTCTCCGTGTTACCATCATTGCCTCAGATTTCAGATCTATATGGCATGTGGATGACCTATATGTGTACTGTAGTATTAGAGTTACATGATGTCAGGTTTCAATGGAAACCTAATTAAAGAAAACTAACATGTGCGAACAGTTATGATCTGTATTGGCAAAATTTGGAAAGTTTTTTTTATTGCTACTTTGAATTTAAAAATTATTATCTCCAAACAGTAGTGAAGGGAGATCATTTGCAAACTGTTTTAACAAAATTGTTAAAATTCTGTAGATCACAAAAAGTTGTGAAGTTCAGTTTTTTGGCATTTTTGATGCAAGGCATAGGTATAAGTGCCTTCGCGCAGACAGAATAGGAGAAGAGAGGAGGGAAACTCCTGCTGCACTCATTCTCCCCATCAGACATGGAGGGCAGATGACATGACATGGTTGAGAACACTTATTTTTGCATGAACAAGATGGGATCAAAGGAATAGAACTAAGGGATAACCTACTGGGACTTTTATTGCTCATTACTTTTCACAGCATTTACCATTCATTTAAAGGAGTTATGTGCAAAGATAACCAAGCGGTAACCCAGGTCATTCCCGCTGTTGTGTTTCTACTTTGCTGCTTCGTGTTGCCTCAGGTGTGACCAAAATTGATTATGGAGCATCACATCTCGACATTCAGAGTAGAATATAGTACATATGTGAAGGAGAAGCTATACCTTTGTTACATCTGAATTTCACAGTAGTGTATAAGTCTCCTATACACACAGCTGACAACCTATTTAAGGTCAACTCCCGAAAAGGGATTATTTACTCTTCTTTCCAATAGAATCAGAGTCAACCACTAACAGAATGGAAATGAATGACAGAAAACACTTCATGTACTAGTGCAGTGATGGCTAACCTATGGCCTGGTGCCAGACGTGGCACTCAGAGCCTTTCTGTGCACTCAGGCCATCACCAGAGAGGACTCCAGGTATCTTCCTGCAGTCCCAGACGGCCCGGACTCTGCTGCACAGAGATATTATAAAGTGACAGCCTCTACCTGGACTATTTTCGTGTTCGCTGTTGTGTCTCAGGGGCTGGTATCAATAAACTGTGACAGAGAAGGGAGTATAAATCACTAATACATTTCTGTGTTGGCCACTTTGCGATTAAATAGCGGGTCTTTGTTGTAGTTTGGGCACTCGGTCTCTAAAAGGTTTGCCATCACTGTACTAGTGGAAGCCTTGAAGAACATAGCCACAGCTGACATACGATATACATAGAAAATGATAGAATCGGAGGTCTGTGGTTAATAAGCCTTGATCATTTCTATGACAGGTTAACAATAATATTATCTAACATTACTCTGTCATTATATGTGTAATGTGTACACATACCAATTAACAGGGTGAGATTTTCATCATGACGGGTCTAAGCCTCATGATGTATCGCCAGCACCCTTTGCTGGTCCCACTCTGCCGGAAGCTTTGCCCCCTCACAACAACATGGCGTTGACAAGTGCGTAGTCACACCAATAATCGCAATTTCTTGAAAAGCGCAACAAATTGGGCTAATTCATGCTTTACACCAGAAATCTTGAGTAGAACACTGATAAATCTTCCCTATGGATTTGTGATAAGAGGCCTATTCAAGCCAAAATTGTGTAACGTGACAACATAATATTTAGATGCTTTTGCTGGCCAATGTTTTGCTGTGCCACGCAATCTACTTGGTTACGTTACACAAAGGCGGTATCGAGCACCTTAAAACCCAACATTTACAATCTTCCTGATGGTCGGGAACTTGTTGTGCTCCCCCATGTACTGCGAGAGAAGTGATTCATGTATGCGCCAACTTAAAAGAGGACCTGTCACCCAAATATTGCTCAGGAGAGCGCTTACTAAAGTAAGCAACTCCCTAGCACTACCCCAGCAATAGCAACGTTAAAAAGTTAGCTTTATAGGAAACATACCGATAAAGCTAGCGAAACTGCATTACATAGCCCCTGAAAGCTGAGCAAGCTTATAGCGGAGGAAGCCGCGGACTGCCCCCTCATGAATACGCCGGTCCACTGTAAGCTTGGTCAGGTGTTGGCAGCTATGTACTGCAGTGTCGCTAGCTTTATCGGTATGTTCCAATAAAGCTAACAATTTAACACTGCTATTACTAAGGTAGAGCTAGGGAGCGCTTGCTTGAGCCAGTATTCGGTGACAGGTCCCTCTTTAAACGGGGTTGAGTGTCAGCCAGTGTGGTGGGGGGGAGGGGGGGGAGGGAGGGAGGTGGTTGCATGACATCTTGTGTATTGTCAATTTTCATCAAAGACATTCCAGATGACAGATAATACCTTCTAGGATGTTAAAAACATACTGGTAAAGTGGAACACATCTGCCCTCATCGTTCCTCACTCCCAAAAAACTGTAACACCCAAACTCCCACACTGATGCAAGAACCCTGCTGGATATTTGGCTTCTAGGTTGTTGTTTTTCCACCCAGAAGATCCTATTGTAAAAATGAACTGGGTCATACAAAGAGGTCTTGTCAACTTGTTTTACTGATTACATGATTTTAGCTTTTTTGTTGGTACATTGGGAAAAAAGCATATTATTCCAGGAGTTTGATAAAGTTAGGGGCACAGGTATATCTGAACTTACAACTATTTTTACATGTGGAAGGTGGAGGCTTATGCAGTGGAGTGCCTTGTGTGAAAACAGGAGTACTGTAAGGAAGTTTAGGGGGACTTTCTCCTCCAGCCATAAATTAGATGTGGGCATTCTCTAATAGACTTGTGGCTGCAGACTAATAACATGCATTATATATATATATATACAGAGCAAGTACATAAATATAGAGATATAATGCCCATTCATCAAGCAACCAACAATAGGATCATGTATAGGGGCTCAGTTTTAGTATACATAGTGTACACTTGAACCCACATATGTTTGGCAAAAGCAACAGATCATTTATACCAGTGATGCGAAACCTTTTAGTATCCGAGTGCCCCAACTTCAACAAAAGCCCTTATTTTATTAAGGCAGAACAGCAATTTAGGCAGTAATTTATTTGACAATCTTCAATCGTTCAGCTATCTAAAGACACCCAACACAGTTTGAAAGGAGGAGGGCAAATACGCCTATCATTGCAGGAAGATTCTTGAGTCCTGTCGGTGAACTTCATTCTGGGTGATGGCCTGGGTGCCCACGGGGAGAGCTGTGCGAGTGGCCACCTCTGGCATCAGTGCCATAGGTTCGCCACCACTGATTTATACTATAGGGTCATTGTGAAACACCTTAAACTCAGGAATCATGAGGGAAGGGGGATCTTTACATGTAGTTCATCTAAAACAGTAAGTGCCCTCTCTTCAGATACAGGGCGGTCCCCTACTTAAGAACACTCGACTTACAAACGACCCTAGTTACAAACGGACGTCTGGATTTGATAGTTTATTGTACTTTAGTCCTAAGCTACCAATAATCAGCTATAAAGTTATCACAGGTGTCTGTAAGAAGCTTTATTCTAATCCTTTTTCTAATGACACCCAACATTTTTAAAATCCAATTGTCACAGAGACCAAAAATTCTGGCTGGGAGTACAATGATAAAATATACGTGCCGACTTACATACAAATTCAACTAACAACAAACCTACGACCTATCTGTATGTAACCCGGGGATCGCTGTTATCAGACCCTAATGAAACTGTAATTACATACAGCATATTAGCATCCCCAAAATGATTCAACCACAACGACTCAAATAGAAAAAAAAAAAGTCCATATACATCTCAAACTTCACGATTACAGTGGGCGTAAAATCTAATATTCTGATGGGTATTTGGCAAGACTATGGCTCTATAGTCATGTTCCTCTAGGAGCTTTGATGTACAGGTAACCATTCATATAATACACACACACGCCTATGACATGATATGTATTAATTGATTATATATCAAGTATGGTAAGAAGTCAGTGGTTCTAATCTCCATTACTTCTCTATGATCTGAGTGACCTCCTGCCTCAATGCAAGTGAAAAGGTAGAACCTTCCTGCGCATATAAACTATACTATAAGGAGGAGGAGGAAATAATATGTACAATGGAAAATAAGACAAACACAACTACACAAAGGGTGTATGCATTGCCACGTACGGACGTAAACCTCATGTCTGCAGAATATATACAGCTGCCAGCATATGAACATTAGGTGGTATGCCTGGTACAGTCCAGTGGGCACAGTGTCTGGCATCGGAAGGTAAATGGAGACTATATATACAACAAAGAATAATTATAGCTAGCAAACCTACATGATGGGACCAAAAAACTACACAAATTATAACTGTGTATACATACACACACCATAGCTCTAATCATCTGTACTGCTGATAGCTATGTAGTCACAGGCCCCAGTGTTTGTATAGAGAGGCTGGTACTATCTAAATATCACACACACTATAGCAGTTACCCATCTATGTCTGGATATCTAGGTGGTCACAGACACGAGTCATGTATGGAGAGGCTGGCACTATATATACACACACTATATCTATCCCATCTGTAGTTGGTCACAGACATAAGTGATGTATGGATAGGATGGTACTATATATACACATCTGTGGTGCTGGTAGATATGTGGTCACAGAGTGATGTAAGGAGAGGATGGTACTATATATATATATATATATATATATATATATATACACACACACTGTACACATCTGTAGTGTGGTCATACAACATGGGTGATGTATGGAGAGGCTGGAACTATATATACATTATAGCTGTACACATCTGTGGTGCTGGTATGGAGCAGCTGGTACTATATATACATATACACTATAGCTGTACCCATCTGTAGTGTGGTCACAGGGTGATGTTGGAGGGGCTGGTACTATATATACATATACACTATATCTGTACCCATCTGTAGTGTGGTCACAGGGTGATGTATGGAGCGGCTGGTACTATTATATACCTATACACTATAGCTGTACCCATCTGTAGTGTGGTCACAGTGTGATGTATGGAGGGTCTGGTATATATATCATACCTATAGCTGTACCCATCTGTAGTGTGGTCAGGTGATGTATGGAGTGGCTGGTACTATATATCCTATACATCTAGCGTTACCCATCTGTATGTGGTCACAGGGTGAGTATGGAGCGGCTGGTACTAATATACCTTATCTTTAGCTGTACCCTATCTGTAGTGTGGTAACGGGTGATTATGGAGCGGCTGGTACTATATATACCTTACACTAGACTTGGTACCCATCTGTATGTGGTCACAGGGTGATGTAGGAGGGGCTGGTACTATAATACCATACACTATAGCTGTACCCATCTGTAGTGTGGTCAATCAGGGTGATGTATGGAGCGGCTGGTACTATATATACCTATACACATATATCTGACCCATCTGTAGTGTGGTCACAGGGTGATGTATGGAGGGTCTGGTACTATATATACAATATACACTATAGCTGTTACACACGTAGTGTGTCACAGGGTGATGTATGGAGCGGCTGGTACTATATATACCTATACACTATAGCTGTAACCATCGTATTGGGGTCACAGGGTGATTTGGAGCGGCTGGTTACTATATATACCTATACACTATAGCTGTACCCATCTGTAGTGTGGGTCACAGGGTGATGTATGGCAGGGGCTGACTATATATACCTATACACTATAGCTGTACCCATCTGTAGTGTGTACAGGGTGATGTATGGAGGGGCTGGTACGTATATATACCTATATACTATAGAGTTACCCATCTGTAGTGGTCACAGGGTGATGTATGGAGCCGGCTGGTTACTATATATACCTATACACTATAGCTGTAGCACATCATTATTGAAAGTTCACAGGTGTCTTCATCTTTTCTTATCCTGATTCCTTCCCCCTCACGTCCCATCTTTTGGGGTCACAAGGGTGATTTTGTAGGAGCCGGCGGGTACCTATCATATCACTATACCACTATAGCTGTACCCCATCTTGTGTGTCACAGTGTGATGTATGAGCGGCTGGTACTTATTACTATACACATAGCTGTACCCACGTATGTGCAGCGGTGATGTATGGAGGGCTGGTACATATAACCTACCATAGGCTGTACCCACTAGTATTGGTCACAGGGATGGTAGGAGCGGCTGGGTACATATATACCTATACACTAAGCTTTACCCATCTCTATGTGGTCAACAGGGTGAGTATGGAGGGCTGTGTATATACAATATACACTATAGCTGTACACATCGTAGTTGTGGTCACAGGGTGATGTATGGAGGGGCTGGTACATAATACCTATACACTATAGCTGTACCATCTGTAGTGTGGTCACAGGGTGATGTATGGAGCGGCTGGTACTATATTACCTATACACTATAGCTGTACCACTCTGTAGTGTGGTCACACGGGTGATGGTATGAGGGCTGTTACTATTATACCTATACACTATAGCTGTACCCATCTGTAGTGTGGTACAGGGTATGTATGGAGGGCTGGTACTATTATACCTAATATACTATGCTTAACATCTGTATTGGTGTTCACAGGGTGAATGTATTGGAGCGGCTGTAATACTATATATACCTATATACACAATAGCTGTACACATCAAGTATTGCTGGGAATGGAAGCGCCCTGTGTGTTGTGCACTGACCTGGTTTTCTCCGGACCGGCCTCTTCCTGCCGCTGCAGAACCGCACTTTGCTGAACACCCCCAGGACATGTCTCTCGCACAGTGAGCGTCCGTCCTTGCTGGGGCTGGTGCGGCGCTTGGACGTGCACACCCGGTCGCTGTTGGATTCCCGCGCTTGCCTTTTCTGGCGGATGAGGGAGCTGGCTATAGCCGCAGCCATAGCTCCCCCCTGCAGCCGCCTCCCAGGTAGTCCCTTGTATCAGAGTCCCCGACCCCGCGGGATATCCCAATGCCGGGAGGAGGGGGGGGGGGACGTGCGGGTCCTCTGTGGCGCGGCTCTAGGGCAGGAGCAGCTCCTGGGTTGGGGTGCAGCGGAGCCGCGTCCCGGGGCTGCCCATCTCCAGAAGTGTATGCACGGAGCCGCTGCCGCCGCGGCGTCCTGTCCCTGCAGACACGGTGCAGTGAGGCGCTGCCGCTCCACAGGTCACTAGACTCCCGGCACACATGGTGCACTCCTCTTCTTATATGTCATCCTCACACGTGTGTGTCACAGCGCCCCCGCCACACATGTCCACAGCGCCGCTCAATGTCACCGGATCATGCCGCCGACAACTTGTATGGAGAGCGGGGGAGGTCCCAGGGAGCACCGACACAACTTCCCCGGGGACAGCCGCTGTCACACTGCCCCATTCACAGCAGCGCCCTCCTCCCGGGCAGGTAACAGCTGCTGCATGTAACCTCCTCACTGGCTGCCGGAGGATTGCAGCTCCTGCCACCGTCTCCCCTATCTGTGCTCTCTACGCAATCCTACGTGATCGAGGTATGGATGAGGAATCCTCACCGGCGGCCAGAGAGGACTGCAGATCCCATCCAGCCTGGCCCGGGGCTCATCACACTCCATGTCCCGCACATCCCCTATGGAGTCACTGCATATCTCCTACATAGTCCCTGCACGTCCCCTATACAGTCCCTGCACGTCCCATATGGAATCACCGCACATCCCCTATGGAGACACTGCACATCTCTACCTATACAGTACCTACACAGTCCCTGCACATCCCCTACACAGTCCCTGCACATCCCCTACACCAGTGGTGCCGAACCTATGGCACGGGTGCCAGAGGTGGCACTCAGAGCCCTCTATATGGGCGCCCTTGCCATCACCCAGGGCAGGGTTCGCCCGACAGGACTCAAGGCCTCTTGCAGTCCTAGGCAGCCCAGGACCCTAGAAGGAAGCTACAATGATAATCCAAACTTCTTCTCCTTCTTTCTACTGTATTGGTGTCCTCAGGTGCCTATACAATTTAAACCTGTGACAGACCAGGGAGTAATAAGTTACTGCTTAAATTGTTGCATTGGCACTTTGCGAAAAATATGTGGGTTTTGGTTATAGTTTGGGCACTCGGTGTCTAAAAGGTTTGCCATCACTGCCCTATACAGTCACCGCACATCCCCAATACAGTCACACCCCATACTGCCTACAGTGTGTCACAGGGCTGATCTGTCACTGTACACATCCCATACTGCCTGCTGCATGTACTACAGTGTGTCACAGGGCTGATCTGTCACTGCACACATCCCATACGCCCTTGCGTGCATGTACTACATTGTGTCACAGGGGGCTGATCTGTCCTGCACACATCCTTACTGCCTTGCCTAGCTTTACTACATTGTGTCACAGGGCTGATCTGTCACTGTACACTCCATACTGCCTCCTGCATGCACTAAGTGTGTCACAGGGCTGATCTGTCACTGCACACATCGAAAAGAAAAAAAGGA
>CM033643.1:70774422-70981604 GCA_019512145.1 Engystomops pustulosus | reverse complement strand
GTCGCCCAGCTTTCGACCAAAAAACCCTTTATCCACCAGGCCTAAAGTGAATGGTTAAAACGTAACCTTTATTATATATTCCTCATTAGTTGTCCCTACTATTCCCTGTGTTATAGATTAGACATCTTATCTCATCTAAGTCTATCTCTAGAAGGCATCCTGTCTAATAGCTTCTAAAGATTTGTGACTCAATGGGGGTCATTTACTAAGGGCCTGAATCACGTTTTTCCATCGGGTTACCCGAATATTACCGTTTTGCGCCGATTTTCCATGAATTGGATTGTGGCATATCGGCGCCGGCATGCACGCGTCGGAAATCGGGGGGCGTGGCCGTAAGAAAACCCGACGGATTCGGAAAAACCACCGTATTTTTTTTAAAAAAGTGTCGCTTGACACGCACTTACCTGCACCCAGAATAGCTTGGTGAACTCCGGTGAACTCCGACGGACTTCAGCGCAGCAGCAACATCTAGTGGACATCGGGCGCACTACCTTAGTGAATCGCCGGAGAATCCACAGAGAACGGCGCTGGATCGCAACAGGACCGGGTAAGTAAATCTGCTCCAATAAGATTGCTGTCTGCTGCTCTTTTAAAATTAACATACAACGCAGCAAAGCCCACCCGACGTGTTTCACCTATGCCGGCGTCATCAGGGGTTTGGGGGTGACTAAAGGGGGAAAGTGATCAAATCCTCCTAGATCAAAGTATTGTGTTGCACAGAGGATAGCATCTCCTAACCCCTGAACACTACAATTTCAGTTACTATCTGTCTGTGTTTTTAACCTTTCACTGTAGCTTTTCTTCATGAGGAATATATAATAAAGGTTACATTTCAACCATTCACTTTAGCCCTAGTAGAAAAAGGGTTTTTTAGTCGCAAGACGGGCGACTATTGGTGTATTATATTAATAGACGGTATACATGTGTGACTGGCGTCCTGCTTATGTCTAGATATGGCCATTTTTACATATACTTTGTGAGTATATTTTAAATAAAATGTTAAACTACAAAGAATATACTACATTATCCATACGCGTATTTCTTCTAGTGAAATTGTCTTAACCCTTTCAGGACCTTTTTTGTTTTTTCATTTTCATTTTTCACTCCCCATGATCAAAAATCCATAACTTTTTTATTTTTCCATGTACAGAGCTTTGTGATGGCTTATTTTCTGCGTAACAAATTGCACTTCATATAGATGGTATTGAATATTCCATGCCGTGTTCTAGGAAGCGGGAAAAAAATTCCAAATGCAGTGCAATTGGTAAAAAACGCATTTGTGCCGTCTTCTTGTGGGCTTGGATCTTACGGATTATACTGTGCACCCCAAATGACATGTCTTTATTCTTTGGGTCACTGCGATTACGGGGATACCAAATTTGTACTAATGTGTTTATAATTTTTACTGTTTATTTATATTTATATCAGTTCTAGGGAAAGGGGGGTGATTTGAATTTTTAGGGTTTATTATTATAATTTTTTTTTAAACTTTTTTTTATTTTTATTTTTAGTATTTTTCAGACTCCCTAGGGTACTCTAACCCTAGGGTGTCTGCACGATCCTATCATATACTGCCATACTACTCATACATTACTGATGCATTGTAATGCATGGGTTAACCCGAAGTAGCCTGGGGTCTTCGTGAAACCTGAGGCTACCATAGCGACGGATTGCCGCTCCCCGATCAGCGGGAAAACACCTGTGATCGGTGCTGGCACCAATCGCGGGTGCTACCGGTAAGTAGCAATATGCAGCAAAGACTTACCGGCTATGGAGAGGTGCCTATGGTGCCTAGGGGTCTGAATGCAGAATTAGAGATTTTTGTTTTTTTTATAATTGGATGGGCTGCATTGAGACGCTAGCCACGATAGTCAGGCTGTATACCAGCACTCGAGGCTGCTTTCCTATTAGATATTAGATGTGTATTAAATACAACCGACCTGTGTAATTTCCTTCCCTTTTATGCAACTAATTAGTAGAATAATTAAAATATTCTTCTACTGTAGAAATATTATATAGAAATTTATACAGTAAAGTAATGAATAAAATATTTATGAATCTATAATTTACACATCTGGAGACCTCTGAGTAGAGCATCAGCGTCGCATCAGCGTCAGACAGCGTTCCGAAGGCCATTGTGGAACAAAGAATGGTAGCGACCAGAACAGATTCTGAACGCTCCGCACGGCGTTCTCCCAGTACAACAAGCCAGGAAAGTGGATACAAAAGAAGGTTGCAATAGAGCAAGTCACAGTCCCGAGAAGAACAACATTGATAATCCAGCTAGAAGCCAACAAATCGTGAGTGTTGGACTGCATATTGTATATACTGTGTATATATGCATCTACTGTGTATATGTGTATATACCGTGTATTTATGCATCTACTGTGTATATATGTATATACTGTGTATATATTCATCTACTGTGTATATGTGTATATACTGTGTATATGTGTATATACTGTGTATATATGCATCTACTGTGTATATGTGTATATACTGTGTATATATGCATCTACTGTGTATATATGTATATACTGTGTATTTATGCATCCACTGTGTATATATGTATATACTGTGTATATATTCATCTACTGTGTATATGTGTATATACTGTGTATATGTGTATATACTGTGTATTTATGCATCTACTGTGTATATGTGTATGTACTGTGTATTTATGCATCTATTGTGTATATGTGTATATACTGTGTATTTATGCATCTACTGTGTATATACTGTGTATAGATGCATATACTGTGTTTATACACGCATATATTTATATAAGCATATATGTGTGTACATTTATATATATGTGAATGATGTGGTTTTTGTATATACTGTGTATATGGAATGTATGTATATACTCTATATATATATACATATGTACATATATATATGTTTCGTGCTGTCGCCGCTGTATGTAGCTGTGTTACTGGGGATGAGGTGGCTGTATGTAGCTGTGTTACTGGGGATGAGGCAGCTGTATGTAGCTGTGTTACTGGGGATGAGGCAGCTGTATGTAGCTGTGTTACTGGGGATGAGGCAGCTGTATGTAGCTGTGTTACTGGGGGCGAGGCGACTGTATGTAGCTGTGTTACTGGGGGCGAGGCGACTGTATGTAGCGTTGTTACTGGGGATGAGGTGGCTGTATGTAGCTGTGTTACTGGGGATGAGGCGGCTGTATGTAGCTGTGTTACTGGGGATGAGGCGGCTGTATGTAGCGGTGTTATTGGGGATGAGGCGGCTGTATGTAGCTGTGTTACTGGGGGTGAGGCGGCTGTATGTAGCTGTGTTACTGGGGGTGATGCGGCTGTATGTAGCTGTGTTACTGGAGGTGATGCGGCTGTATGTAGCTGTGTTACTGGGGGTGATGCGGCTGTATGTAGCTGTGTTACTGGGGTGAGGTGGCTGTATGTAGCTGTGTTACTGGAGGTGAGGCGGCTGTGTATAGCTGTGTTACTGGCAGTGAGGAGGTTGTATGTAGCAGGAGGACGTGTGTGTACGCTACACTTAGTGGGGGCCTCCACCAGATTTTGCGCCCAAGGGCCCCCACCAACCTTAATCCGGCCCTGAACCTATGTAAAATTTGTAACAGCCTTGTTATAGAAACTTCTGAACCCATACACTAAAGGACATCTCATTCAGATTATGGGACAGATCTTGAGTTACAGAAATCTGGCACCTCATTTTCAGCATACACCAATAACTTGCCTAAAACTCATCAATATTTTACGCAGTACATGGTGACCTGTGCTTGACTGCACATTGTAGTACATTAGTTACAAATTCCTGTAAAACATCATTAAAAGCAATGGGCACAAAGGGGGCGTGGCCTGGCTTCCTGCATGAGCGTCTGCAACTAGAAGGAGCTCTGCTGACTAACCAGCTTTTCCCTATTATCCTGCTGATATCCTGCCGCAATCATACCTTTTCAGAAGCCCAGAAGATCAAAAATGAGCAAATCTAGAGGCTCCAGTGCGGTGGAGAAGCTTAAAGAATACACTAGACGCGGTCAGTCCCAAGATGGTGCGGGCACCTCGTGAGCTGACTGCGAGGCTGGAGATGGTGCAGCAGCTACTGCAGACGCAGAGTCGGAGCTAACACTAAAGGAGATGTTGGTGCAGCTTCTAACAGTGATACAACAGTCTACTATCTCACTTACCACCAAGATCAAAGAAATTTGAGTGGACGTGAGTCTTATAAGGCACGACATGCAAAATCTAGACGACCTAGTAAATCCCCTTCAGCGCAACAATGTATGTATATTGGGCCTACCGGAGAGGGTGGAGGGTGCAGACCCCATAAGATTCATGGAATCGTGGATACATGAAGTACTACCAAACGCTGAACCGTCTACATCTTCAACATAGAGTGAGCCCATAGGGTAGCAGTGAAACCACCGATACCAGGGGCCCCTCCACACCCTATGCTGGCACGAGTTTTGTGTAGTAAAGACCAGGATGCCATTTTAAAGCTGCTAGACACACTGGCACCATTTCGTACCAGAATACCACTGTTACTTTGTTTCCTGATTTCTCAGCTGCTCTGCAACAATCCAGAGCCTCGTTCCTGGGAGTAAAGAAGCGTCTCTGAGAACTGCAAATACCGGCTCAGAGTTGTTCATGCTGATAAAGTTTCATTTTTTGCCACGCCATCGGATGTGGACGACTGGCTAAACATACTTTGCAGACCGGATCGCTAGCAAAGTGACTTTGCCAAGCTGCACTACTCCATCGGGTGGACTTTCTTATCATTTAATGACGGAGGAGGATGAGTATGCCTAACTGGACTTCGGGTGTTAAAAATTTTCTTGTTGTTTACTGTGCCAGGGTGTCTGCCAGATACTTCTATTTTGCACGCATGCTACTGGTATTCTGGGACTCCTCCCAGGCATCCTAGTGTCAGTACAGAATAGATAGAGATGTTATGGCGTAATACCAGATTATCAAATTGGAATATAAGTAGATCTCTCCTTAGGGAGTTATATGCATATGAACAGACACCTGGTGTATATGTTATGGTTGTCGAAAGCAATGTTATATACTTTAGTTTTCTTCATGGGGGAGAGCTGGGTTGATAGGTGGAGCAAAGTTTCACATATCAAACACCTACTAACGCAAGCTACCCCGTTTTAGTGCTAATTCGGTTAGTGACATTTTGAGTAATAGTCGGCTGCAATTTGTCCCTGAGATTAGCCAGGTTAACCTGGCCTGTACCGGTGGACAGGTTCAGCTTTTCCCACATGGATTTTAGGGATTTGATCATCCTTTGCGCTTAGGTTTCTTTGTTAATGTTTTGTTCTTGTTGACATGCTCAGTCTTATGTGATGTAATGGCTTTTTCCGTTCTGTCATGGAGGTCTTGGAGAGGCGCGGAAGCATGACATAGTTTTTGATCTAATCAGACGCCATACCTCCTCTATTACATGTCTCCAGGAGACACATTTGACTCCTACCACAACAAGATGACTTAATAAACCATGGATACAGTGATCAGCCCATTCTACTCATACCACACATTCCCGTGGTGTGTCTCTATTGGTACACAGGTCAGTCAGATGGGAACCTGGCATAGTAGAAAAGGACCCTGAGGGGTGATACATTTTTGTACATGGCCATATAAACTGTACCCCGTATGTTATAATGGGTATTCTCAAACCCCCAAAGAAGTCACGGTCAAGCCAAATTATTCCAACTTCACATCTCTTTATTCAATACATCACCATCGGTAGTTCCTAGACATAGGTATCGTCTATGCGTTTCGAGTGTTACAAGGTTACAAATCCTTTTGGGAATCCCTTAAAGTATATATTAGAGGGTGTTTACAATCAGCGATAACTAATGTAAAGCAGAAGCCAGACAGGAAGAAAATAGGTTAAGGGATTTGTGCCTTATGTATAACGCAGCCCACAGACGCAAACAAGCAATCCTGGTAACATACAGGTAGATTATACTTGCAGTGTTTATATGAGAAAGATAAAAGGCATTCTTTTTTCAATAAACAAAAATACTATGAACTAAAGAATCAGTCCAGTAGTCTTCTAGCACATCCACCAGAATTTAACCTCCCCGTGTGATCTACAAATTAAAGCCCCGTCAGGCGAAATGCTCTCCTCTAATAAAGATATTCTAGAGGCTTTCGCAAAGTTTTATACCGATTTGTATGAATCAAAAATGACATGCTCTGAGGCCGAGATTGACAGTTACTTAGGTGATATAGTTTTCCCCACCCTTTCCCAAGAGCAGCAGTAGATGCCAAGATTACCCTGGAGGAATTACAGGAAGCCCTCTCAGCAATGGCTACGGGAAAGGCGTCAGGTCCCGATAGCCTGCCACTGAAAATGTGGATAAAATACCAGGAGGAATTACTACTTGCCATGTTACAGACCGCGTTTGATAAAGGCGCCTTGCCAGACTCATCTTATGATGCCACAAAGAATCTACGGAATGTGGATCATATAGGCCTTTGATTCTGTAGAGTGGAATTACCTCCAAGCTGTTTTGAGGAGATTTGGGATTGGCATAGTGTTTAGTAAATGAGTTTCCCTTTTGTATTGCTCTCCTCAAACCCGTATAGCTATCAATAATAACTTGTCAGCCTCATTCACCTTAGCCCGGGGAACTTGTCAGGGTTGCCCTTTATCACCCCTTCTTTTCGCATTAGCTTAAGAAAACCTTGCGATAAGGTTGCAAACTGATGCACTGTATGTTGGGGTGCCGCATGGGATGGGACAGGATCGTCTTAGCTTATATGCAGAAGATCTTCTCCTGTTCATGTCGCACCCTGAGTCATCTCTACCCAGGGCCAAAGAACTGATAGATACATATGGACGTTTCTCAGGTTTGCAAATAAATTGGGGGAAATCATGTCTCATGTATTAAAACAATAAAAGAGCTGACAAATTCGCGACCTAGAAGTAGTTGACAAATACAACTTCTTGGTTGGTTAACCCCCGGAACACACCTCCATGCCCTGAGCGTACACTGGCTGAATACTTAGTCAAATGTATCTGGTCTATATTGAATGATAAAGAGGGGCAAATGAAAGAATTACTTCCTGTTCATAAAGTGGCTAGGTCGGTTTGGAAAGTGGCAAGAGCCCTGTGCCCATTTAACGAGATTCCCATGGAAACTCCACTGTGGTACAACGATGGTATACTACAATTAAAACAATTACCTGATGCTGACATGTGGCATACCTTAGGTCTACACACGCATCATATAACCAATTAGAATCCCAATTTCAGTTACAGTTCACTAATTTATACAAATTTCTTTAATTGAGACACGCTATCCAAACCCAGTTCCCAGAACCCAGACCAGCTGCATTATCATATCCACTGATAGGGGTAGTGAAATCCCAAGGACCAGGAGGAATAATATCCACAATATACTCCTTCCTTATTAATGCAAGTGCAAGGTACAACTCTAAAGGCTGTCGCCTCTTGAACTGAACTTGTTCCTGAAGTGAATGAGGAGGTAGTGTCAGAAATTTTGGAATCACACCTCTACGTCTCCCCATCTGTAAAAAACAAATTAACTCAACTAAATATCATCCACCAAAGCTATTTGATGCCTCTCCGACTATATAAAATGGGGAGGTTGGCGTCCCCGCAATGCTTATGATGCTCTACCTCGCCAGTAAATTTCTGGCACATGATCTGGACATGTCATTATACCTCTTCGTTTTGGTCAGATGTTACCCAAAACCTCTCTAAATTGCTTTCCAAACCATTGCCCACCACTCCTTTGATATGCCTTTTTGGTATCCTAGATTAACTGGTTCGCGACCGCCTGCCGTGTATTCACGGCGGTGGTCGGGTTCCGATGCATGGAGAGGGCTCACGGGCTGAGCCCTCTCCATAGCTGGTAATTCTCTGCTGCATATTGCAGCAAAGGCTTATCGGTAACAACCGCGGGTGTTTTCTTGCTGATCGCGGCCGGCAAAGTTGCCGGCGGCTTCAAACATGAAGCATGAGCGCCACCATCTTTCCAAGGATCGTAGTTCCCCGTGACATCATCGGGGAGCGACGATCCGTCGCCATGGTAGCCTCGGGTCTTCCGAAGACCCGAGGCTACTTTAACCCTTTCGTTGCAATGTGCTGAAGTATGGCAGTATATGGTAGGATTGATCAGACAACCTAGGGTTAAAGTACCCTAGGGTGTCTGAAAAATATTAAAAATAAAAATAAAAAAAAGTTTAAAAAAAATTATAATAAAAAAACCCTAAAAATTCAAATTACCACCTTTTCCCTAGAACTGATATAAATATAAATAAACAGTAAAAATATTAAACACATTAGGTATTGTCGCGTCCGAAAATGCCCGATCTATCAAAATATAATAACGGTTTTTCACTGCTTTTAACCCCGTAACAGAAAATCGAATGGAATGCGACATCCGCAATAATCAGTCAGCAAACTTATTCTCTGGCACATGCATATTCTGGTGACTTCATTATAATTCCCTTTCTTTTTTCGTTATTGGTCAACCATGTTTTCTCTTACAATCCTCACTTGTACAATTAATTGAAAAAAAAGCTGATCCTGGAGAGAACAAATGCAGGTCTCTTGCGGTAGTGGTCCAGTTTTGGTAATACTAGATTAAGAATTGGGCATGGGCATGGAGGCGGGCATGGGCTGAGCCCTCTCCATAGCCATGTAAGCTCTTCTGCTGCATTTGAGCAAGGCCTACCGTAACACCCGCGATCGGTCTAGCACCGATTGCAGTGTTTTCTTGCGGCCGCCATCTTTCTTGAGGATTCATCGATCCCCGTACGTCATCGGGATGGCGATCCGTTGCCATGCGTAGCCTCGGGTCTCCCTGAGCTGAGGCTACTTCGTTTTACAACCCTTTCATACATTGCCCCATAGTACATATGTATGAATGAGGAGTAATATCCCCATATAATGCCTTACTGAAGTAGGTTAAAGTACCCTAGGGTTGTCTAATAAAAAGTAAAAAAAAAAAAATTATAATCAGAAATATTTATATTATATTATCTATATATATATAAGAAACAACTAGAAAATTACAAATCACCGCCTTTCCCTCAGAAACTGGATATATATGAAATAAACGTAAAAATTATTAAACACATTGGGGCGATTTACTTACCCCCCGTTCCTTCGCGATCCAGCCTGCGGTTCCTGCTCTGGATTCGGGTCCGGCGGGGACTTTTATGAAGGTAGTCTCTTCCGCACGTCTCACAGGTGTGGCGATGCTGCGCTGAAAGTTCATCTCATCGCGCCGGAATGCACACCTCGGACCAGGTGAAAGGTAAGCGCTCGCCCAAGTGACACTCACTTTTCGGTTTTTAAATGCGGCGTTTTTTTTCCGAATCGTCGGGTTTGTGTTCGGGGACCCGCCCCCCGATTCCGTCGCGCGATGCGACAGCTGATGCGCCACAATCCGATCGCGTGGCGCCACAATCCCGGGGCATTCAGGTCAATACGGCGACAACGGAAATAATTCGGGTAACACGTCAGGAAATGTGTGAATCGCGGCCACTTAGTAAATGACCCCCATGGGGGTTATTTACTAAGGGCCCGATTGCGTAAGGAGAGATCCCCATATACTATCCAACTGAAGTACCCTAGGGGTGCTTTAAAAAAGTAAAACAAAAAAAATTATCATTTAAAAACCTATATAGTCAAATCACCCACCCGCCTTTTTCTTAGAACTGATATAACTAAAATAAACAGTAAAAATATAATAAACACATGGGAGTCATTTGACTAAGGGTGCCCCGATACAACGTTTTCCCGACGTGTTACCCGATATTTTCTCGATTTGCGCCGATTTCCCTGATATTGCCCGCGCATGTTCGGTTGGCACGCGATCGGAATGTGGTTGCCATCGCCGCTGGCAATGCGCGCGAATGAAATTCAGGGGGCGTGGGACCGAACGCAAACCCGGACGGATCGGAAAAAGAAAACGGCCGCATTTATAAAAAGAAATTGGTCGCCACGCTCATCTTCCATGCACCAGGAGAGATCAGTGAACTCCGACGCACTCGGTGGACTCGCGCGCTAAGCAGCACCATCTGGGTGGACCTCGGCTGCAGGACCTTCATGAATCGCCGGAAGCAGTCAACCGTTCGTAGCGGAAGAAGGCGAACGTGGTATGGAACAGGTAGTAAATGGGCCCCATTAAGGTACTCGCTCCGTCGTCCGAACAGCCCGATGTATCAAAATATACTAATGGTTTTTCACTGGTTTAAACCCCGTAACGGAACATCGTGTCCACTTCTTAACATTTAAAAAAAAAAAAAAATAATTCTATAAAAAGTGATCAAAGGTCAACAGTCCTCAAAAAAATATCGTGAAAAACATCATCAAAGTTGCAAAAAATGACACAACCCACAATACCCATACGACAGTATGAGAAGTATTGCGCAAAGAAGACGTCCCAAAATCAAAAAAAAAACGTCTACATAAACTATACATGAATGGCAAAGAATAAGCAGAACTGGTCATTTGTGGCATGAAGTGAAAGCCGTAACTCTAAGCCGACAAGGAAAATAACAAAACGACGCAAATGCGTTTTTATCACCATTTTCCTGCAGTTTGAATTTTTTTTCCCGCGTCTTCCCCGTACATGGCGGGATAGTCAAGCGATCCACTATGAAGTTGCCATTGGTTATGCCCAATAACAAGCCACACATAGCTTTTTACGGTAAAAAATAAAAAGTTACTAGATTTTGAAGGGTGGGGAGTGAAAATGGAAATGAAAACAACCGGAAAAGGGTCCCAAGAAATTGCGATCATTATGAGCAAATATATTAGGAACGCTTACTTATGCCAGAAAAATCTATTGGGGCGATTTACCTACCACCTGCTTACAATGGAGAAACTGGTCACCAAATTGTTCCTTATCACAAAATAGTTATACAACAAAATAGTGGACACACACAGAGAAATTGTCCAAAGTATGGGGGAACATGGTGTGATTTCTCTCGACATTATACCACACCGAATTGCCGCATAATATCAGATAAATTGGAAACCCAATCCGGTGAACTGTTGAGTTACTGATGTCTTAACTTACAGTGTCACTAGGCGAATAAACACTGACTCCCTCCTGGCCAAACACCTGAAGAAGTCATTAAGAGGGCCATGGTCGTTTAATTGGATTTTTCTATTAGTGTTCTTCTTTGTTTAATGATACACTCAACTGCCCCCCACTTAGTTAGGACAACCTTTCCCAACTGCTCGTTAACACTTACTTTCTAATCAGCACGAACACTATGGCGGCAACTCAGTGCATTTGGCATGTAGACATGTCAAGACATCTCCGCAGTTCACCCGAGCAATCAGAGTGGGAAAGAAAGGTGATTGTGAGTGCCTTTGCACGTTTGGCAATGGTTTTGTTTGCCAGTAAGGGCTGGTTCGAGTTTTCAGTAGTAACTGCTGATCTACTAGGGATTTTCACGCTACAACCGATCTCTAGGGTTTACAGAGATGTCCGAAAAAGAAAAAACATCCAGTGGCGGCATTCTGTGGCGGAAATGCCTTGTTGCATTAGCCAGGTCAGAGGAGATGGCAGACTGGTTCAAGCCTGATAGAAAAGGCAACAGTTGACTCACCGATCGCCCACCGTTCAAACCAAGTTAGGCCGAAGCAGCATCTCTGAACGCACAGTAAGTCGAAACTTGAGGAGGATGGGCTACAGCCGATCAGAAGACCACACCGGGTGGCCACTCCTTTCACTAAAACAGGAAAATGAGGCTACAATTTGCACACAGCTCGATCAAAATTGGAGCAGTAGTAAAAGATTGGAAAACGTTTGCCCTGGTATGATCTGAGGTTCGATTCTTCTGCTGCGACATTCGGCATGGTAGGGTCAGAAGATTTGGGACCAACAACATGAAAGCATGGATCCATCTGCCGATGCTTGTATCCACGGTTCAGGCTGGTGGTGGTGGTTGTCATGGTGTGGGAATACTTTTCTTGGCACTCTTTGGGTGCCCCTTGGTTACCATTGAGCATCGTTGCGACAACAGCACACGCCATCAACCCGATAGTGTTGCTGACCATTGTCCATTCCCTTTTATGGACCACAAATGTACTCAAAGGTGATGGCTATTTTTTAGACAGGATAATGCGCAATGTTTAAAGCTGCAATCATTCTCAGAACTGGTTTCTTGAACATGACAATGAGTTCACTGTACTCAAATGGCCTCCACGTCCACCAGAAATCTCAACTCAAAATAGAGGCAATCTTTGTGGATGTGGTATGAACGGGATAGATATCGCATCATGGATGTGTCAAGGCCACAAATCTCGCAGGCAACTGTGTGGAATGCCAATCATGTCAATATGGACCGAAAATCTCTGGGATGCTTCCAGCACCTGTGTTTTGAATCTTATGCAATAGCACCCAAATATACGAATCACCACTTTCTCCCCATTTTTCCATCCATGAATATTTGAATAAAAAATTATCAAACATATAGGTCCCAAATTGATATAAATAAATACACCACCACATACCCCAAAAAATGACACCTTACTTAGGTCCATACACCAAAGTGTGAAAAAGTTATTGGCCTCCGTATTTGGCACATATTTTTTATGTATAAAAGATTTGAACTTTTTTAAATCTATTAAAACTTATATCAGTTGGGTATCCCAGTAATACTAGCAATCCGAAGGATAAAGAGAAAGTGTCATTTGGAGTGCATAATAAAAACTGTTTCTTTGTCATCTTCATTGCACTTTAATTTTTTTTATATCTATTCAGTACAGTTCACGGGATATTAAATGGGCCACTAAAAAGTACAAATTGTCCCACAGATATCAAGCTGTAACACATCTCTGTAAATTAAAAAATAAAAAAGTTATTGCCTTTGGAATGAGGGGAGTAAAAATAGAAAATACAAAAAAAAAACAAAAAAGGGTTGAGTCATGTAAGGGTTAAATACAAATGTTGCTTTTTTTTGTTTATAAATACTGGCATCAGTAAAAGAACAAATAGATTTTCTTACATGGAAAGAGAGTCGCTTGATGAAATTCAGTTAGTTATTCTGATTTATGTGATGGCATGACTATAGTTAATTAAAAATTGTTGATTTTTTTGATCAACAATAAATGTGAATTCTTGTTTGGGGAAAAATAAGACATCCCCTGTCTTATTTTTGGGGAAACACTGCATTTTGTTGTTCTGTAATTTTGTAGTTTACTTTTTAATAATTACCAAAGGACTATTGTGCAAAAAGTTACAATCAGGATGTTTTTGTACAGTTATACATGTGACGGTCTGTTTATATCATTTACATTGTTCTGGAATATAAAATTGTGGAAATATTATTAACCAGTGGACTATTTTACTATTTTGTGCATGAAAATGCAAATAATAAAACAAAAAATTTTAATTTTAAGTAAATTTGTAATGTTTTTATTAGTCCCAAACAGCTTCTCTAAGAAACTAGATTACTACACAGTACAAGGCTTCCGAGTCATTGGGCTAGCATATAGGACACTACAAAAAGAAGGTTTACCAAAGTCTTCTGAAATAGACAGGTAAGAATACTGTTACATGAGCATAACTTTTCTTTTTTATAATTAACAAAATATTAAGTTTGATTTACTTGTGACACCTATTAAATTATCAGTTTTTTATTGTTTGAGCAAACAAAAAGTATCAGTAAAAATTCTAAATTATTTTTAATTCCTTAAAGGACATCTACCACCAGGATGAAAGACTATATGCAAATGTTAACACCTATGATGCCTGGACCCCTGCAGGCTCATTTGCATACAGTCCTTCGTCCTGGTGGTAGATGCCCTTTAAGGTTGTGTTTTCTTTTCAATTCTTGTCCTATAGGAATAAAAAAATGTGCCTTCTGTTGGGTTTTTAATTATGGTGTTCCCTATTATGGCAAAGAGAAAGTCCTGCATAAAGTACATAATTTTTGGCAAAATTATTTATGGAGGATACTAATCGACCTACTGACACAGATGTAAATGTAGCATTTTCTGAACAATTAAACCCTTATAAAGAATTGTATTACACCTCATAAAACCATTTATTTTCCTATCCCATCTTCAAAACTGCATTTAGGAGTTTATAGACATAGGTACCTTCATGCAATTTTGATTCAATGTGTAAACCTTTATTTAAAAAATTGACTTTGATGGCAAAAAACAGAAAAATAAATTGTTTCACACTTGTATAAAGTAACAGATGAACATGTGTAGAGATTATAGATACCTCATAGTCATATGTTAACTTGAATACATCATCATAAATTCACTAAAACTGAAATAACCACAAATCTGCTTTTCAGCTATAGCATACCTATGTTACATAAATAATGGTGAAATTGTGTGAAATAAAAAGTTGGCATTGTGGTTGTTAATATAGCCACATTAGGCAATGTGAATTGAATGTTCATCCTCTCTCTAAGTAACATAAAAAATTATCACTCAATATATAACAGAGGTGTAAGGCTTAGAGGTTGTGGATCCTCTGAACCACTGCGGCCGATGACACAAGCCACTACCTGGGACCGGAGTCTAAGTGGCACCGGGACCGATGAGGAGCAGGGACCAGTGAGTTGCCCTTGAGAGGAGCTGGCGGGGGACAAGAGCCATGAGTAAGCTCGCGACCCGCGATGTGGGTCACTGGACCACCGGTGACAAGAGGGAAAGAATGTTCTTAGATTGATCTGGATAAGAGAGGGAATTTAACATGAATGTTCATGTTATCTCTTTCCAAACCTTAGCTACAGTTGGAGTCAATATTTAATTTATATGTCAGCTCTAAGAAGCTCATCTCTGCACCTCAACCTTTATCTCCCTACATCCTCCTGGAATGAAGCTAGAGTGGGAAGTAATCATAATCTTTATTTAAATAGCGCCATCAAATTCTGTAGCACTTTACAAATCATAGGGGACATATACAAATATAATAATACATTACAGAGTGCTAACAGTTATATAGAACAAAAGGAGTGAGGGCCCTGATCGCAAAGGATTACATTCTGTGAGGATGAAGGGGGTGACACAAGAGGTAAAGAGCTTGTATAATGGTCCATCCATCCTTTATAACGGAACAGTATAAAATAATTTAATAAATAGAAATTCTGCTGCTTGAACCAGTCATCAGTCGCCATCTTATATACAAAGTCCAAGGTGAAAGTGACTGTGGAGAAGCCTGAAGCTTGATGTATATCTGGTGTTTGCAGGATAACAGACCGGAGGCGGTAATAGGATGGATTGGTAAAGGGATAGTTGACATTTCATGCAGCTAGCGAGTGTGATAGGCCTGCCTAGAAAAATGGATTTTAAAAGCATGTTTGAAACTTTGGAGGGTGGGTATTAGTCTGATAGTCCTGGGAAGGGCATTCCAGAGAATTGGTGCAGCTTGGAAGACGTCCTGGAGACATGCATGAGAGGAACTGTAACTTTAAACGTAAATATTTCAGAATCTCTGACATCTAGCAACAAGTCATATGAAAAAGGATATTGTTGTTGCCCTGAAATTCCAAAGTTATGGCTCCTAGCCTATGTATGTAGGTATGAGATACTGTATGTTCTTGGCAATAATGGCATATATATGTATATATATATATTATACATATATTATGTATAAAGGAAGGAACTGTAGCTAGGTTCAGTTTTTGTAGTAGAAAGGTTAACCATTTCATTTTAGCCACTAGGCCATACATAGACCAAAGTTTGCCAAGTCTGAGGGGGTTCTCCTGGCATTACCTTATCAACATAGAAGACTGAATTATAATAGAATATAGTTTCAGTCTATAGCTGTCTATATCCTTTAGGCGGTTTTACAGCCTATCATTAAATACTGTTACTAGAGTTCAGTAAAGATGTTAGCCACTATTATCATGGATAGAAAAGAGACAAAATGTACCATCAGAACATTTTGAGACACATTCAGAGACCACAGCTTCAGTGCTGCTTTAATGACAAATATTTCTTTTCAAAGGGAAGTAGTGGAGAGTGACCTTATATTTCTTGGATTATTGATCTTGGAAAATCGACTCAAACCAGAAACCAATTCAGTACTTCAGGAACTCACTGACGCCAATATTAGGACGGTGATGGTCACAGGTATTGCTTTCTTTCTATTTGAATTATACTATCACTTCTCTATTCTTATGTGCACTATGAGTGTGTAGCCTTTATCTTCATTCCCTGGTTTGGGCCTCAATGGACAAGCACTTGAACAGGCTTGTTTTTTACTGACACAAGTTGTTATTTTAAGTGGCAAAATTATGGAATTTATAATAAGGTTTTCTGGGTAAGATTGAAAAAACAGCAATGTAGCCATTTGGCTTTTCATATTTTACATTTTACAACATTCATTAGTTGGAAAAAATAAATGAACTTATTAATATTCTAACTTTTTTTCCTCTATGTAATTTGACGACTGTGATTTTCAATACCAGTATACTTTTTCCATTGATAGACATGTGAGGGCTTGTTTATTTGTGCAGCGAATACCTTGCTTTTTACCTTACATTCTGCTGAGGATGGGAAAAACTCAAACATTTATTGCATAGTTTTTTTTTACGCTTTAAAGGAAATCTACCATTTGATTTGATGCATTATGGAGCAAACATACCTTGAGAATGCTATAGCTACACTGATGCAGGATTACATCTTGGTTAATCCTTAAGATGAATGGTTTTGCTGAAAAAACAATTTTAACATTCAGGACCCTGGGAAAGCTGGGTCAGCATGTAACACATTACACACGGGAGCTTGGAATTAAAAATGGCTGCTAGGTATCGCATAACTAAGCATTACTAATCAAGCACTAATCAACCTGAGCTGGGTCACTCAAACACAGCTGCTAGGGGATGGTGCAGCAATTGATTATTCTATCTCTCAGTGAGAAAACTGATTGTATCATCATCTCCTGCAGAGAGAAACTTTCCTGCTATGAGAAGCGGGAAAGCAAGCGCTGGAGCAGCCATAGAAGCGACAGAGCTTCATTATCATAATGTTATATCTGTTTTATCAGCAAAACCACTCAGCACAGGGATTAACCAAGATATGGTCTTGCATCAGTGTAGCTACAGCATTCTCAAGGTGTTTGCTTCATAATACATCAAATCAAATAGTAGGTTTCCTTTAAGTTATTATTCCACATTCAGTAGGGCTTGTTATTTATGGGACAAATTGTACTTTTTAGTGGCAACATTGAATATTCCGTGTACTAGAAGTTCTATGAAATTGACAAAAAATGCATTTGAGTTTTCTCGTGAGCTCTGTTTTACAGATTTATTTGTGCACTTCAAATGACACTACTCCTTTATTCTTTGGGTTGGTATGATCATAGAGATACCAAATTTTTGTTGGTATTCTTGGGTTTTAGAAGATTTTAAGAAATGTAATCTTTTGTATAAAAAAAAATTAACATTTTTCAAAATTCTGAGCCCAATAACTTTTTAATCCTTTGGTGTACAAACAATTAGAGATGAGCGAACACTAAAATGCTCGGGTACTCGTTATTCGAAACGAACTTTTCCCGATGCTCGAGTGCTCGTCTCGAATAACGAACCCCATTGAAGTCAATGGGAGACTCGAGCATTTTTCAAGGGGACCAAGGCTCTGCACAGGGAAGCTTGGCCAAACACCTGGGAACCTCAGAAAAGGATGGAAACACCACGGAAATGGACAGGAAACAGCAGGGGCAGCATGCATGGATGCCTCTGAGGCTGCTTAATCGCACCATTATGCCAAAATTATGGGCAACAGCATGGCCATGACAGAGTGACAGAATGAAGCTAGATAGCATCTAAAACATCTAATAATTGACCCTGACACTATAGGGGACGGCATGCAGAGGCAGCGGCAGCAGGCTAGAGAGTGTCATGGCGACATACCCTAAATGGACTCAGGCTTCAAACCAATGGGTGGCAGAGAGGAACCAAAGGAGGTGAGCAAGAAGCGCTCAAATAATATCGGTACATGATAAAAGTTTGCCAGTATATTTTGTGGATTACACAGCAGGGTGGCGACAAAGTTAACATGGAAGCCATGAAAACAACCCA
Organism: Engystomops pustulosus; assembly: GCA_019512145.1. Lineage (NCBI taxonomy): Eukaryota > Metazoa > Chordata > Amphibia > Anura > Leptodactylidae > Engystomops > Engystomops pustulosus. The sequence continues at coordinate 70,963,578 of CM033643.1, read as the reverse complement.
AAATTCTGCCTGACACAGCTCGTTTGATAAGGGGACCATGTATGGTCATGCTGGGTGGAGTGCAGAGTCTCCTGGCTTGTGATTGGCTCTGTTTCTGGCCGCCAAAAAGCAAAACGGCGGGAGCTGCCATTTTCTCGAGCGGGCGAAGTATTCGTCCGAGTAACGAGCAGTTTCGAGTACCCTAATGCTCGACCGAGCATCAAGCTCGGACGAGCATGTTCGCTCATCTCTACAAACAATATATAAGGTGTAATTTTTTCATTTATATTAATTATGGAGCTATTTGACAGTTATTTAAATATTTATGGATGAAAAAATTACAAAAAAGTGTCAATTTGGACATCGGGGCGCTATTTTCTGTCATGGCTGTCAATAATCTTTTAGATATTTTGGTAGTATGGGCATTTTGGGACATAGTGATACCCGAATGTACCCCCGCTGCACCACAACATTATAATGTGTTGTGGTGTGCGAAGTAGTATTATTTTATCAAGGCACAATATTAAGCTGAAATGATGGGAAAACTATGCAAGATGTTTTAGAACTTTATCTTGTCATGTCTGATTCATTTTCCAGGTGATAACCTTCAGACTGCTGTAACAGTTGGAAAGAAATCAGGAATGATACCTTCTACCAGTAACATTATTATGCTGGAGGCCTGTGAACCTGAGAAAAATGTACCTGCTTCAGTTACTTGGAAAACTTTGCCTGCCAGTGAAGAAAATATGAGCTTTATAATGGCCAAAGTATGATATAAACTTTTATCCTTTAAGTATCAGATAGGTTGGGGTCTAAGGCGTTTTCCTTAAAACGGTCTTCTTAAATCATATTTTTCTTATCATAGGTAGGGGGTCTGACATATAGCACACTAGGTCACTGTAGTTATCCAGGCCTCTCTTAGCAAAGTTTCATTCAGGTCCACAATTCTTATGGAGAAAACATTTCATAATTATATTTCACAGGGATATTTAATAGATCTTCTCTGTGTTATAAAATACCAGTTCTAGTGTAATATCCCATACTACTCCAGCCCTGAACTGAATGTGAGAATACCTAATAAGACTGGTATTGGGCCCCATTCTTTTTAATATTTTTCTATTAATAACCTCATAGAATGTTTCACCTCTTCATGACCACTGTGTCAGATTTTGTCAACACAGCCTTCTAATAATATTCTGAAGAATATAACAGGAGATCGCATCCTGCTAGTGTAAGTGTCAGGCTGTGTTCTCAAAGCCCAGTCCCAGCACAAATAACCGAGATTGGAAAAACTTCAATCCTGGGTTTTCCACTCCATGGTCAAGTATGACATTTATGTGATCCGATCCATTCTGCAGCAGTCCCTGGGACAGGCCTGTTCCACGAGGCAGATGGGTCCTCTCTTCGCTAGGTTCTGCCTCCTGCAATACATGTGTATTGGAGGGCTTGAACAAGTGATCGGACAAATGTGGAAGTTCTGATAAAAAATGAATTTAAAAGATTTAATAAAATACCACTGATCACCCCAGTAATCGGGGAACTAGAATACAATGATAGGTTACTAAGCTTGGGATTATTCATCATAAAAAACATACAGCTGAGGGGAATGTTTATAACAAAATACATGAACAGGCAGTACAGGGATCTCTCTAAAGATCTTTTTATACCTAGGCCTGTGACCAGGACAAGGGGGCATCCTCTATACCTAGCAGAGAGGTGGTTCTATCATCGCCATAGACAACCTATGAGTTTGTGTAACTCTCTGCCACAGGAGGTTCTGACGATGGATACTTTGTATATGTTTAAAGGGGTTGTCGCACAAACCAAAGCTTCTACCAAAGTAAAAGATAGGGCCTAACTTGCTGATCGGTGGGGGTCTCAGTTATGAGATCCCCACAGATCACGAGAATGAGAGTCCAATCGGGTCCCAGGTACGGACCCCTTGTCGCTCCCAGAGATTAATAGAGCAGAGGTCGCGCATTACCATTCTGCTCCATACATCTCAATGGAGCTGATGGAAATTGCTGAGCGCTGCAAAGAGATGAATGGAGCAGAATGGTCATGCGCAGCCGTCTGCTCCATTAATCTGAGGTACCTGGAACCCCATGGAACCCCTCGTTCTCATGATCAGTGGGGGTTTTATCACTGAGACCCCATCAATTAGCAAGTTAGGCCCTATCCTTTGGATAGGGCTTAAATTGGTTCGGGGGACAACCATTTTAAGAGAGGCCTGGATGCCTTTCATGAGAACAAAAATATGAAATGGGAATAAAAACATTTATTTAATCTTATAGGTTGGAATTGATGAGCCTGTGTCATTTTACTATGATACTTATGCTGACAAAAGGGGTCTTTGGATTCTTTGTCTATGCTTGATGTATCACTTTAATTGCTTTGGTGGAGTCTAACTGAATACTTTGTTGCAGAATGTCAATTTATGTTGCAATGCAGTAGTTCAATAGTTAAATGGTTGTAAAAACTGGATCTTGAGTATTTGTAAGTAACAGTGATATTTGCATCAATGTAAGTGAAGTTTACATGCTTGCAGAAATCACAGTAGGGGTTGTTGTACCAAATGATGTACTTATTGAAGTTTTTTATTTCAAAAGATCCTAAATTCTATATATAAACATCAACATATAGAGCAACCACCAAAACCATGCTGAGCAGGTTTTTGCTCACTCCTTGAAAACCTTTTTCGTTTGTTCTTTTTAACACAATATTTGCATTGAGTTTTCCTAATACAACAACACATGTGGTTAAACAAACATCTTAAGAATATGCTGATTATCTGGTTGTTGTCATAGGGAAGAGCCACCCACTGAAATCGGTATAGCCTCCTGTTGTGTTATCTCAGAATGAGGTTCAAACAGAACAAGAAGTTTTGAATCCCAAAGAATTTTACAATGTATTGTTCTTTTCCTGCATATATACTATATGAACCAAAATAGTAGGTCATCATTGCATTATCATATTCCTGATTTTTTTCATCTTTTTCTCCCAGAAGACACATATTGATACTGATAAAGCATGGATGAATAACCCTACTACCCTGGGAAACTATCACTTTGCAATGAATGGAAAGTCTTAGTATCAAGGTCTTAAAATTCAACAATTGGTCCCTTCCCCCTATCTGCTGGCAAAAAGTAAGTGTAGAATTATAGTTTTGTCTTAAATTTCTATATTTCCAACTTTTTAATTAAATGACTTAATAATGTACAATACCGCTCAAAAGTTTGAGGTCACCCAGACAATTTTGTGTTTTCCATGAAAACACATGCTTTGCATGATGAATAGAAAATATAGTCCAGACATTGAAAAGGTTTTTTCCATATTTCCTCTATTTTTTTGCATTTCAAATTTTAATTTTCTCCTTCAACCTTTGCTTTTATCAAAGAACGTTCTCTTTACTGAAATTCCAGCATTGTAGACCTTTGACATTCTAGCTGTTTTATTTCACTGCATGCTTCCAGAACACCCTCTCACAGGTTGGATCGGCTTGATGGGCACTTTTTGAGTACCATACAGTCAAACTGCTCCCACAACAACTCAGATCTGGAGACTTTGCTGGCCACTCCATTACAGATAGAATACCAGCTGCCTGCTTCTTCCCTAAATAGTTTATGCATGATTTGGAGGTTTGCTTTGGGTCATTGTCCTGTTGTAGGATGAAATTGGCTCCAATCAAGCGCTGTTCACAGGGTATGGAAGAGCGTTGCCAAAGTGAGTGATAGCCTTCCTTATTCAAAATCCCTTTGACCTTGTACAAATCTCCCACTTTACCAGCACCAAAGCAACCCCAGACCATCACATGAGCTCCACCATGCTTGACACATGACTTCAGGCATTTTCCAGGATCTTTTCAGTTGTTCTGCGTCTCACAAATGTATTTCTGTGTTATCCAAACACCTCAAACAGATTTGTCTGACCATAAAACCCTTTTCCAATCTGTCAAATGTGTCCAATGTCTGTGTTCATTTGCCCATATTAATATTTTCCTTTTATTAGCCAGTCTCAGATATGGCTTTTTAACTCCTTAAAGATGTAGTGTTTTGTTGCTCATTCCTCGCCATCCCCATTGAAAAAAATGTAATCTAATGTAACAAGATAAAGATAAAGTTCCAAAACATCTTGAATAGTTTTTCCATAATTTTTAGCTTAATATTGTGGCTTGATAAAATAATACTACTTTAACCCTTTAAGGACCCAAGGTTTTTTTGCTCATTTCTTGCTCTCCACCTTCAAAAATCCTGCTTCCTTATTCCATTTTTTTAGGTGAAACTTTTTTTTACAATTTTTTAGACCCTAGAGGGTACATTAACCCTAGATGGTCTGATCGTTCCTAACATATACTGCAATACACCTCTGCTTTATTTACTGTAGTGAATCTGTAGAAGACAGACAGCCTCGGAACCAAGATGGCAGTGCCCATGCAGGTATAAGCAGTGGTGGTTTGCTATGCAGAAAACCCCACCTCTGCATGAAGAGAGCTAACCCCATGAGCATGTATGGTGCTGAGCATTAAGGGGTTAATATAAGCCTGGTCTGTAACAGGATTATATAGGGTTAGGAACCAACTCAATTGCATGTATTTAACAGAGACACAGACCTGGGGATTCGTGAATCGAGATAACAGAGCAACACAGGTTTAAGATTATATTTAATTGCCTTAAGGGCACACTAGACAAAAACTACTCAAACGCAGATATATAGATTCCATTCTTTGATATTTTTTCTTACGTTTAGTAAATTTGCAAAATAAAACCTTATGTGGGGAAAAATCTGGTTGATGGCTTGTTTTTTTCCGGGACATGTTGTACTTTCCACCAGTATCATTCTGCAGTAGATATGTTTTTTTTTGCTCACAGTTTTTTTTGTGGGATGAAATAAGTAATGTGTTATGATTTTGACTTTTTTCACATTATATGTCTCTTCACATGTTAATGAGGCTTAAGTTAAGCTGACACCCCAATGCCAGCCCTGCTCCGATTTCGAGCTGAACCGGCATCAGCTCAGCATCCAATATATTAGATGCTGAGTGTGAAGTTACAGCACTCAGAGTCCGATATATATATTGAACACTGAGCACTAACAGGTTAATGACCCCAGTATTGCGTTTTTCTGGTGGTCTTGCAGGTACTTCTTCTGATGCAATGTCTTTCTATGAAGCCGCATTAGCAGAATATAGCAGATGATTGCATCCTGCTGTTAGCACTGGGCTGTGTCATTATATCCTACCACTGGCACTAACACACAGGATCAAAAAAGCTCTGATCCCGGGTGACTAACCCCTTAAACACCACAGAGATTAAATGTTAAAAACAAATGAAAAAAGCATGATTTTCCTTCCTCATTGCCTTCTCATTAGTGATGAGCGAGTATACTCGTCCGAGCTTGATGCTCGGTCGAGTATTAGCATACTCGGACCGGCTCGTTGCTCAGACGAGTATTTGCCCTGCTCGATAACGAGCATTTAATAAAAAAAAAAGAGTGAAGAGAGCAGTAAAAAAATCCAATTAAAACTTTTAATTTAATCATTTAATTGGAAGAAACAGTGAAGAACACAGTGCAGAATAGATTGCAGATGTTCGGGAACATCTGCGATCTGTCCGGAGACACGCGTGCAGAACGGTGTTCTCCGCAATAGTATTGAGAACAAATGTGTGAAGAACCATTGCAGATGTTTGGCTACATCTGCAAGTTGTTCTCTAACATATTGTTCTTCAAATACTATTGCGGAGAACACCGTTCTGCACGTGTGTCTCGCGAGCAGATCGGCAGATGTCCCGGAGACACGCGTGCAGAACGGTGTTTCTCCGCAATAGTATTTGAAGAAACAATCTGTGAAGAACAACTTGCAGATGTTTCCAAACATCTGCAAGTTGTTCTTCACACATATTGTGCTTCAAATACTATTGCGCGAACACCGTTCTGCACGCGTGTCTCCGGAACAGATCGCAGATGTTCCGTACATCTGCACCTGTTCTGCACTGTGTTGATTTCAATGGGCTCGTTACTCGAAATGAGCACTCAATCATTGGGAAATGTGCGGCTTGAGTAACGAGCACCCGAGCATTTTAGTGCTCGCTCATCTCTACTTCTCATCTGTCTTTTGAGAGACTAAGTATGTAAACAAGGAAGCATTTTGCATCTGTTCTACCTTGAAAGGCAGCTCAGTATACATCAATGTATGACTTACAAGAAGACTATGGCTAAAAAACATGAACTTATGTGAGGAAAATGGACCCCCAACTGGTTAGAAGGAGGCAAAGTTTTCTTATCACCTTGGAAAACAGATTTTTATATATTCTTCCCAAAGTTTCTTGTAGCCACTTGTGCTATTTACTGATGCAAAGTTTGTTGAAAAGTTTTTTTTTAATTGAAAACATTCAATTATTGGATTAAAATATAAGATTTTAATCCACTGTGTAGTAAAAAAAAATGTTGTTTTTTTAATTGTTGGATATTTCATTGTAACTAGATTTGAATCTACTCAAACTCTGGGTATTATAAAAGAACTATAGGATACAACATTAGTGAAAACTTTTAGGTCACGTCAAATTGTTTCATTATTATTACTATTGAAATTAGTATCGGACCCAAAGTTTCTACTGAAGTTTGTACTCCATTAGAAGTTCTGGTCCAGATTCATCTTAAAGGAAACCCACCACTTCTGATGCGCGCAGCGCCGAAGCTACCTCGGGGATGTAAATCAAAATGTGTTTAAACCGCGATATAGCGGTTTAAAACACTAGTTAAGGTAAGCTCCGGCACCAGCTCACCCTGAGCTGGTGCCCGGTGTTTACATCTCATACCTACCATCAGAAGTGGTAGGTTTCCTTTAACCTCCTTCTCTCGCCGTTAACACCCATTATTGGTGTTGGTATCGATTGTGGTAGTTGGCAAAGCCGCTAGTGGTATGTAAATAAATGCTGGACTGAGGACACCGCTATTTTAGGAAGGATCATCGCTGCAACATGATGTCATTGGGAGCAACGACGCTTACTAAAATGACGGTGCATTGGCGCCAGCTTGATAGTGTCAGTGCAGATGCAGCCACAGTGATTTACTGGTGGATTGGTTTTACTGGTGGTGGTACCTGAACCTAGACCCAAAATGATATTTCAAATTCTGAATTTTAACTGGTTCACTCATTACAAGTTATTATTATATACTATATACTGTATATATGCCTTACATTTAATGTGGTTTATTTTTTTAAAGATATTATTAAATGGAACCATTTTTGCAAGGATGACTCCAAAACAAAAATCAAGTTTAATTGAAGAGCTTCAAAAGTTAGAGTAAGTTCAAAAGAAAAGTATTCTTACTGTTACTTAAAAGGTTGCAAGCATCACATTAACCCAAATGTCTTTCTTTTTAGTTACTTTGTTGGCATGTGCGGAGATGGAGCCAATGATTGTGGGGTAAGGAAATTTTAGCCAAAAAAAGTATTTGATCTGACAAATTGTCACTACGCAAACACAGGAGGGCAACCATCTACATCAATTTAAATTATACAGACTTTCAGGAAATCCATACATTTCTACACCATATATTTATAAACAGGGTTTATCTTTTCAACTGTATGGAAATTCACCTACTGGCCCTTTTTTTAGAAAAGTACTGGCAGACACATTCAATGCAAAAACCATGTATAATTCTAAATACCGAATATATACATAAAACATCATAAGATGATCAAAGGTAAATGAACAATCCCCCAAAAATGTATAAAGTACTTTACTACAACTTACAGTGAAGAATACTAATGTATGAAAGAGAAACCAACTGTGTTCACTGTTAGGCCATTGGCGCTACTGTGTAGAGACATTGGGGGATATTTATCGTGCGCCAGCGTATGATCGCCCCGCCTCTGCAAATTTCGCAGCCGATATATCAAGAGGCTTCTGCCTCTTGATGTATCGGGCTGCCAGCAGCGCAGCGTTTAACCGCAGCCGGCGACTTTCCACTCCCATCTGGCCACGCCCCCCCTTCACGCCCCTTCATGCCCCACTGGCGTGAAGGTGGCGGATTGGGGAAAATAATCGCAAAAGCTAGCAATAAGCTAGCATTTGCGATTATTTCAGGGCCTCTGCGCCACTGGCGGTGTGCAGAGGTCCTGATAAATATGCCCCATTGTGCATATGTCAGCAGGTTGGTAATATTAAAGTATATACTGTATATAATTTGAGATAATTTTTAATATGTCTGATGGAGTGCAAGTATTTTTGCAATATGCTTTAGTTTGTAAAAAATAAGGCTTCAGAGTCCCCTTAGTAACAGCTTTTGTCTCTCAAAAGAGAAATCTGTATTCCAGCTTGTATAGTATGTGTCTCAAACACACAAAAATTACCTGATAAGCTATCTGTTTATGCATCTGTTTGTAGATAATTTATCTGTTTATGGGCTTGTGCAAAAATGTCTGTGCTATGTTGACTATGATTTCTAATTTCCAATATGTGATTTTAATTAAGGCAGTTAGGATGTTACTAGTTCAGAACAGGATATAACAGATATTATGGTGATTCTTGATTATTATAGAAAAGTAATAATTTAATTATTACTATTACTCACAGGCACTTAATAAGGCTCATGCTGGAATTTCACTCTCTGAATTAGAAGCATCTGTGGCCTCTCCATTCACATCCAAAATTCCAAATATTAAATGTGTTCCATTACTCATCAAGTAAGTTTTAGAAAGAAGACAATGGGGGTCATTTACTAAGGGCCCGATTCGCGCTTTCCCGTCGTGTTACCCGAATATTTCCGATTTGCGCCGATTTTTCCTGAATTGCCCCAGGATTTTGGTGCACGCGATCGGTTTATGGCGCATCGGCGCCGGCATGCACGTGGGGGCATGCACGGGGGGCGTGGCCGAACGAAAACCCGACGGATTCGGAAAAACCGCTGCATTTTTTAAAAAAAGTGTCGCTGGACACGCGCTTACCTTCACCCAGCAATAGATCGTGGACTCCGGCGGACCTCAGCGGACTTCAGCGCAGCAGCGCCACCTGGTGGACGTCGGAGGAACTGCCTTAGTGAATCCCTGGAAGACCCGATTCCACCGCAGAGAATGCGCCACTGGATTGCAAATGGACCGGGTCAGTAAATCTGCCCCACTGTATTGCATTACTGTATGTATCAACTTATTATTTATCTAAATTAAGAATTATACATTTTGTATACTTACATCCCCTCAAAGTCTTGGTTAACATAATACACAATGGTGTACTATATACAAAAAAGGATAAAGATAGGACAAGCAATGCTCTGCAAAGCATTGTGATAATGCCTTATTTAGGGTAAAATATTAATTTCTTATTAATAAGGATGAATATACAGTCTTTTTGGACTAATGCCAGCATCATCAATGATATGATTTCTGGCAAAGAAATTACAAGCTCTATTGAAAATTGTTCTTAAATACCACCACCTCACTCAATACCTTAAACATTTGGAAAGTTAAACACATTTTGCTAGCTGTGTAAAGGGACAGTGCACCTACAAATAATTTATATGGTATGTTATTAATATAATATGCCTCAATAATTACATTTTATGAATAACAAAAATATTTTTTTCCCTGCAGGGAGGGTCGGAATACTCTTATTACAACATTTTCCATCTTCAAATTCTTGACCATGTTTCAGTTCATTGGGATTGTTTGCATATTGTTTCTTTTTTGGGTATGAAATTGTACTTTTTTTACCTCTGTCCCACATGTATTACCTGCAAATCTTTGTAGCTTTGGAGTATCCATAATTTTAAAAATAACAGGAAGAAAGGGTAGTACAAAGGTGCTGAAATGTTAAAGTTGTTTAGAAGTGGTAAAATACAACATTGAAGTCACTGCATTTCAGCGTTCATAAAGCAGCTGCAATTCTTTTTTCTGGCGGCTCCTGGAGGCACAATTGCAAGGTTTTCTTGATTGTTTTTGACTATATAAACTTTCTATAAATTGGTTAATGATGATTGTGTGTAGGGGTTATTTAATGCAAATAAGACGTATGTACTACTACAGTTTTTGTAATGACTGTTGTCTTTTGAAGGGTGTGAATTAGTTGATGGTAGCTTTGTAAAAAAAAATGTATGACACGTGTTTGTATGCATTTTTTCTTAGAAACAAACACTTCTTGGAAACTACCAATATCTCATGCATGACTTGGTTATCAACATCACTGTAACTCTGACTAGTAAGAATATTCTTATCTATTATTTAGAATTGTTGTTCCTATACTATGTGTGGACTGAAATATTGAATGAAAAATTGTAGCAAATTTTCATTTTTAAGTTCACAAATGATTGTTTTTTTTTATTCCTCTAGTGAGTTTAAACCACCCAGCCCCAAAGTTGGCTCCTTATAGACCATACGGACAACTTCTTACTCCTCCTTTATTACTTTCCATTTTTATGCATCTCACTTTTACTGTGATTGTCCAGAGCACAGCTTTCTTTCTGCTTCAACAGCAGCCATGGTTCAATGAAACGGATGTCTTCAGGTAAATTTGTTGACTTAAGTCCCTAGTAATGATAACAATTCTGAAATGTATGATGATGAAATTAAGAAGTACTGGAAATTTGACTTTTTTCTAGTAACTCAGCATTATAACAGTATAGGGGTCATTTATCTTTCTTTTTCTTCCTGTTTTATCTGTCTTTTTCACGCCTTACTGGGGACATTTTGAAATGTCTGCCAGACATTAGTTTTTTCGTCGGTAAGACACATTTATCTTCTATTCCAGATGCTCAAAATGTCGCAAATGACATTTATCATTTATCATTTTATTTTAAAAAAAAAACTCCAGACGAAACCATACTTAAGGAAAACTTCAAAAATGGAAATAAGTGACTTGAGACATTTGTATGATATTTTTGAGGTATTTGTAACAAATGTTAAAAAGAGATCTGCAAAAAAGAAACCCATTTGACACAAGGAAAAACTGAGAATGATAAATTACCAAGGAAGCAGACGGAAAAATGACGGGGAAAAAACTAGCAAACAGAGATAAGATAAATTAACCCCTATGTGTTTTGAAACTGGATTCTACAGTGCACCATGACGTATCACAGGCTAAGCTATCTCCATACATGGCAGATGTCTAACACCTGCTTCCAACTATTGCGGTTGGTGCTGGAACCAATCACGGCGGTTTATCTGCTGAGTGCTATGGTCGAACCCTGGCCTACAGGGATAATGATCTCCAATAAGCTTCCAATGACAGGCTATTAGAGAAATCAGCAGTAAACTTATTAAATACTGCAATTGAGTTGTATTTTAGTATATAGTATAAGTGATCAGACCCTCCAGGCTGTCTGAAATAATAGTAAAAAAAAAAGATAAAAAAATATAATATGATAAAAAAGTAAAAGTTTAAATCCACTTTCCATATATTAAAATGAATAAAATGAATAAAAACCCTTAACATGTTAGAACCAGCATTTTTGGAAGTGGCAATACTGAATAATGAAAATATGAAAAAGATTATTCCCAGCATGAAACTCAGTAACGGAAAATGGCACCTAAATATCTGAATCACCACTTTTTTGCCATTTTCCCATCCATAAATATTTGAATTAAAAGTTATCAAACTTTCATACAAGTCCCAAATTGAAATAAATTAAACCAACAGCACTTACTGTAAAAAAATGCACCTTATATAGGTTGGTACACCAAAGCGTGAAAAAATTATTGGCATTAGAATCTGGCAAAATGGCATTTTTTTGCACAAAGGATTTAAAAAATTTTTTATCTATTAAAAACGGATACATCTACATAAATTTTGTTTCCCTGCGATTGTACCCACTGAAAGAAGAAAGGGGAGGTGTCATTTGGAGTGCACAGAGAAAGCTGTAAAAATAGGGGCCACAGAAAATGTTATAAATGCGTTTTTGTCAATTTCACTGCACTTGGAATTTTTTAGCCAGCTTTGCAGGAATAATAAGTGCATGGAATAATAAGTGGCACCACTGAAAAGTAAAATTTCTCTCACAAATAACAAGCCTTCTCTGTAAATGGTAAAATAAAACAGAAATGCCAAAACAAGTTAAAATCTGAAAAAAGTTTAGAACATGATTAAAATAATATGAGATCACAAAATTTAAGTAATAGGTTACGCGTTTCATATCATAATAGACCTCACTCATGCCTGCCATATATTGCTTGCAATACAAAGTAAGCCCACAACAGAACACTATTGCAATTTCTGTTTCCTTCCCCACAGTGCATGTCTGCCATTGAACTACAGCTCTGCAAATGTTACAGTGAGAGAACATAGATACGCAGAGAACTTTTTCACAACAACAATGTTTTACATAACTGGCTTCCATGAAATTGTTGTAGAAGTTGTGTTTGCCAAAGGGAGGCCATTCCGACAACCTCTATATACCAACTGTAAGTGGAAATGAATATTGAATTTAGTATGTATATTTGTGAATATATCTGTTTTTTGTGAAAAACAGTAAAATAGTGTCTATCATTTTCCCAAGTTTAAAATAAGTACCTGAATGAAATGCTAAAAATGTTGTCATCTGAGTTAATTTGTTTTCTCATGAATGGTCTACACAGATTTGGTACTTTGAAACCTTTCTATATACCATGTATCCATTGTTTCAGTTTTTTTATCCTTAAATCAGGGACAATCAGGAGCAGCATAGAATACATGTTGACCATTTGTTAGTTTATTGTGTGATTTTATGAACCCAACCTTTATTGTATTGTGTGCATGTCACATTTGTCAATAAGTAAATGTTGACTGTGATATTTCAAAGGTTTATTGTACCTGGATTACAGTTTTAATTCCTGGGCTGACTTTAATATAGGAATAGGTACAACGCCTTGCACCTGGATTGTAATATTGTGCAATATAATAGCTAAACTACCCATTTTCAGTGATGGTTCTGTCCATTTCTATATGTCAAAATTAGGTCATTTTGATCAGAAACATTTAAATTCAGATGTTTTTTGCTATATTTTAGAGTCATTGACTGAACGATTCATAGCTAATATGTTGTTCAGGGTGAAGAACTATATGATTTTATATATTGTAGAGTAGTTAGTCAAAGCCCATTACCGCAAATCATCCTAAAACACAGTTACTCAGAAAACTTATCTGCTACTTTTATACGTCAAGGAATGATTGGAGAATGTGACAAAGTAACAATAGATTCTGTGCTTTGTGAGGGGCATTTTGGTATAATGAGGATCCCCCAATTTCCTATATGGCATCTGTAAATAAAATATCAAAACAACCTTAATTTAAGGGTATAGATATCATGGAGAACAGATCAGCCACCAACATGTGATAATAATTTACTGTAAGGGAATGGAGTGGAAACACCTGACAGCTGGGTAATACTAATAATCTTTATTCATATAGCACCATAAAAATTCAGTAGCGCTACATATAAAATGAAACATTAAAGAGTAATAACACAGTCAAATGAAACAATAAGAGTGAGGGCCCTGCTCACCAGAGCTTATAGTCTATGAAGATGAAGAGGTGGCACAAGGGGTATAAGAGCTTGTATAATGGTCCAGCCATTCTTTACAAGGAAACACAATTAAAATATTTGAATAAATGCTGCTGAAACCAGTCATTAGCTGCCATCTTATTTACATATCCAAGGTAAACAAATCAAGCAACGTAATTATTTTACCAATATGATTTTTGTTCTGTATTTATGGTGACATCCATCTGACATTGAAAGTAAAATATACTTTAGAAATTATTGTAAATTTTAATGATAATATATTATTTTATTTTCAGATCTGCTGTCAATTATGATTGCAATTCAAATTGCAGTTTATTTGTTTGTCATGTTTGCTGATATTGAAACATTATATACTATTATGGAGGTAACGTTAACGATAATGTATGTCAAACATACATTTATCATTTCAATATTATTTTCTGTTACTTATGTCTATATAAATGGTAAAAACTCAAATTTGATTTCATTTAGTTTAGATTTTATTCAATAATGACATATGTTTGGATTTTCCCTTAGGAGTAGCCAATGTGTCATCTATAATGTATTATTTACATGTATATATACACTCACCGGCCACTTTATTAGGTACACCTGTCCAACTGCTCGTTAACACTTAATTTCTAATCAGCCAATCACATGGCGGCAATTCAGTGCATTTAGGCATGTAGACATGGTCAAGACAATCTCCTGCAGTTCAAACCGAGCATCAGTATGGGGAAGAAAGGTGATTTGAGTGCCTTTAAACGTGGCATGGTTGTTGGTGCCAGAAGGGCTGGTCTGAGTATTTCAGAAACTGCTGATCTACTGGGATTTTCACACACAACCATCTCTAGGGTTTACAGAGAATGGTCCGAAAAAGAAAAAACATCCAGTGAGCGGCAGTTCTGTGGGCGGAAATGCCTTGTTGATGCCAGAGGTCAGAGGAGAATGGGCAGACTGGTTCAAGCTGATAGAAAGGCAACAGTGACTCAAATCGCCACCGGTTACAACCAAGGTAGGCAGAAAAGCATCTCTGAATGCACAGTACGTCGAACTTTGAGGCAGATGGGCTACAGCAGCAGAAGACCACACCGGGTGCCACTCCTTTCAGCTAAGAACAGGAAACTGAGGCTACAATTTGCACATGCGCATCGAAATTGGACAGTAGAAGATTGGAAAAACGTTGCCTGGTCTGATGAGTCTCGATTTCTGCTGCGACATTCGGATGGTAGGGTCAGAATTTGGCGTCAACAACATGAAAGCATGGATCCATCCTGCCTTGTATCAACGGTTCAGGCTGGTGGTGGTGGTGTCATGGTGTGGGTAATATTTTCTTGGCACTCTTTGGGCCCCTTGGTACCAATTCAGCATTGTTGCAATGCCACAGCCTACCTGAGTATTGTTGCTGACCCTGTCCATTCCTTTATGACCACAATGTACCCAACATCTGATGGCTACTTTCAGCAGGATAATGCGCCATGTCATAAAGCTGGAATCATCTCAGACTGGTTTCTTGAACATGACAATGAGTTCACTGTACTCAAATGGCCTCCACAGTCACCAGATCTCAATCCAATAGAGCATCTTTGGGATGTGGTGGAACGGGAGAGTCGCATCATGGATGTGCAGCCGACAAATCTGAGGCAACTGTGTGATGTCATCATGTCAATATGGACCAAAATCTCTGAGGAATACTTCCAGCACCTTGTTGGATCTATGCCACGAAGAATTGAGGCAGTTCTGAAGGCAAAAGGGGGTCCAACCCGTTACTAGCATGGTGTACCTAATAAAGTTGGACCAATTCATTACAGTTTTGATAAAGGCAAAGAAATCCTTTAACAGGCAGCAATACCTACCATACGCAAGGAGGACTCTAATAGAGCCCTATGTCTTATCACTGCGTGACAAATTTTACAAATTATAATAATCCAAAGAAAATCATATAATTTTGTCACATGGAGTATGAACAAATATAGGCAAATGCCATTTTCTCTTATAATGTTTTTTTAATAATTACTATTTTTAACCTGTGTAAAGATAAATAGTCTTTGAAAAACCAAAAGCTTTTAGACACACACACATTTGGATATGGGATGGGAATTTTTTTAGTGGACCTCATGTGGTATAAAAATAACAAAGAACTCATTCTTATCTAACCGTTTGCCTTCCCTCCAATGGGGTACCACCCATTTACACAAATAAACGCAATGACACTCTCAGCTCTAACTTTATATTCATTTTAGAATTAATCATATTATCATTCATTATGTTTATTGTTATTTATTAGTTGTTATTATTGAACTATCTTTGTTATTCATTTCTTTGCCTTTTCTTGTGCCCTTTAGCTGGTGTGTACCCCATATTACTGGAGAGTCTACATCTTAATTATGGTTCTTGTGCTCTTTATTGTATCATATATTGCAGAGGTAAATATTTCCTATGTTGTTATTCATCAACCCCTTATCATAGTCATACAGGAATGACTTCATTACATAGTATTACAATAGGCAGTAAAACATTTACAGTAGGTACTTCTAATGTAATGGGAAAAGGAATGAAAATTACATTTCAATGTTTATGTGATAGCAGTTGCCTGTGTATGTATATGTATTAGTGAGATGTGTGGTTCTGAAGATCTAAAAGTGAACCTGTAGCCTTGAAAATGCTCTGTAATCTACAGGCAACAAGTTGTAGAAGGGGGAGATAAGCACATAAGATAAGTGAGAATTAACTAAAGTTGCCAGATAGCTCTACCCTGATGACACTAGGCTGATCAGGTTTTCACCACAAAACTTTATGTTTTAGTGTACATGCCAATACCTGAATAAAAGTTTATTTGCACATTGGCATTTTGAGAAATGCTATTAAAAACGGTTCCCCATGAAAAGTAAAATAGAGAGACGACAGCTCTCAAATACAGCGGTCTCTTCTTCCCTACTAGAAACTGCACCTAAGGATAAGTGATCAATTTCTAACACCCACAATCAACATATATATCAATGTGCCCACTGAGTTTAATGATGTTTTACATGTATTTGCCACAGTACTATAGCTAATATATTAAAGTGTGCAGCCAACTATTAGCACAGGTCATGTACTGTATGAACAATTCATGAATATTGGGCAAGTTATGTCCATATATACTCGTATATAAGCCGAGTTTTTCAGCACAAAAAATATGCTGAAAAACCTCACCTCGACTTATACACAAGTCAATTTTTTAAAAACGTACATACTCACCCTCCGGCGCCCCCCATGCTCAGCTCGGCTTCCCGATGTCCGTGCGACTCCTCTTATGTCTTCCCCACGGCTCCTCTTCTTTCTTTTGTCTTCTGTAACAGCCAGCAGATACACGGCCATGTTTTCATAGTCTGTACCTGTTACAGAAAACTGAAGAAAGAGGGCTGGCAGGCCGTATACTACAGCGGGCAGGCTGGCTGTATACTACAGGGGGCTGAAAGGCTGTATACTACATGGAGGCTGTCTGTATACTACAGGGGCAGGCTGGCTATATACTACAGGGGGCTGGTTGGTTATATACTACAGGGTCAGACTGGCTAAAAGCTTGGTTCGTCTTTATTAGAAGTGATAGACAATATTTAGGTTCATAGGTAGTGACGCGTTTCGGGATGACCCTTCATCAGACCAATATTGTGTTAGCCGGGCAGGGGATGTGCAGCGGCTGTAAAAAAAAATATAGTACAGGGGGCATGCTGGCTGTATTCTACAGGGGGCAGGCTGGCTTTATACTATAGGGGTCTGGCAGGCTATATACTATTGGGGGCTGCTGGCTGCATACTACATGGGGGCTGGCTGCCTACTCCATGGGTCAGTCTGGTGTACACTACAGGTGAGCAGGCTGGCTGTATACTACTGGGGGTGGCTAGCTGTATACTACAGGGACTGGCTGGCTGTATACTCGGGAGCAGGCTGTATCCTGCGGCTGACTGGCTGTATACTAATGGAGGCTGGCTGTATACTACAGGGGGCAGGCTGGCTATATACTACAGGGGGCTGTTTGGTTTATATACACAGGGGCAGACTGGCTATTAGTACAGGGGGCATGTTGGCTGTATTCTACAGGGGGCAGGCTGACTTTATACTATAGGGGTCTGGAAGGCTGTATACTATTGGGGGCTGCTGGCTGCATACTACATGGGGGCTGGCTGGCTGCATACTACAGGGGGCAGGCTGGCTGTACACTACAGGGAGCAGGCTGGCTGTATACTACTGGGGGTGGCTAGCTGTATACTACAGGGGACTGGCTGGCTGTATACTGCAGGGAGCAGGCTGTATACTGCAGGGGGCTGGCTGGCTGTATACTACATGGAGGCTGGCTGTATACTACAGGGGCAGGCTGGCTATATACTAGAGGGGGCTGGTTGGTTATATACTACAGGGGCAGACTGGCTATATAGTACAGGGGGCATGCTAGCTGTATTCTACAGGGGGCAGGCTGGCTTTATACTATAGGGGTCTGGCAGGCTATATACTTTTGGGGGCTGCTGGCTGCATACTACATGTGGGCTGGCTGGCGGCATACTACAGGGGGCAGGCTGGATGTATACTACTGGGGGTGACTAGCTGTATACTACAGGGGACTGGCTGGCTGTATACTGCAGGGAGCAGGCTGTATACTGCAGGGGGCTGGCTGGCTATATACTACTGGGGGCTTGCTGGATATATACTGGGGGGGGGGCTGTGACCAATGCATTTCCCACACTCAGCTTATACTTGAGTCAATAGGTTTTGGTGGTAAAATTAGGGGCCTCGGCTTATACTCGATTGGCTTATACTCTAGTATATATGTTAAGTGTATGCTGATTATGAGGTGCCAATTTCAAGCAGGGATCTCTGCAACTGAAAATCTGTTCCGTACATCTCAAAGTGATGTTTTGCAGTGTTTAGGTTCAGAAGTTTATTTAACAAAGATGTTGTTATCATTTTCTAGTGTAAATTTTACTTTTTAGCACAGCACTGGTAAAGATATATGGCTAAGTGACTAAAAGATGTATTTTCTTGGTTATTTTCATTCCAGTCAATTAACACTTCTTTTATTAAGACATATCACTTTTATTATTGTGCCATCTTAATTTACTTCTAATGTGATTAATTATTTGTTTTTATATTCTTTAATTTCCAGATGTGGTTTATTGAAAACAGAAAACTTTGGCTCTGGATAAAGACTATGTTTACCTACAAATCAAAGAGTCAGTACAGAAGGTTGCAAAGAAAACTTCAGAAAGATCCAGAATGGCCTCCAGAGGACAGAACAGACTATGCCATCCAGTGTGTCTCTGTAGAGGACCCCCAAAATTGCACTGCATCAAATAATGAACACAAACCTGAAGAAGCAATACAGCAAGCCAGAAAATAAATGAAACTTCTTTTTACAATTGGCATTTCTGGAGATTTTGTCATGTTATTGACTAGAGCAATTTTTACAATTTTGACATTTACAAATAAAACCAAAATTACAGCAAAATGAATATTAATAAACCCCAACTAACCATATATTTTCTGAAGGCAGACACTTGCCCCATTTTTAAAATTGCATTAAACAGTTTTTAGACATAGCAATTTTGATTGAAAATTTTAAATTTTATAAAAAATACATTAAATTCGATTTTGATGGTAAATAATGTGCTCAAAACAGAAAATATTTACCTGCATGTGACTAAATCATAATAAAATCACTAAAACTGAAATATCTAAATATCTGATTCTCAGCTGGAAATTTTAAGAAAATTACAACCTGCAAAATATAGTAATAAAACAGTAAAAAAAAGTAAAGGCCTTCCTAAAACCTTTATATTTTTGAAAGCAGACAACCAGTTGATTTGCCTTGATTAACACTTGACATCCTGCACCACTCTCATGTAGCTTTGTGACAAACTGTCAGATTTATATGTACCACAATATGTACCAACCCGGGGCAATTCAGGGGAAATCGGCGCAAATTGGAAAAATTTGGGTAACACGTCGGGAAAACGCGAATCGGGCCCTTAGGAAATGACCCCCATTGAATCCACCGGGTGGCGCCAAATTCTTTTTGCAAAAAGTAGCACTGAGCTTCACATAGATTTAGTATTATTGTATGCTTCCTTACACAACGATAACCCAAATAAAAACCTATATATCCAAAAACCAAGCTAATGAGATAACAAAAGTCCCTTTTAGATTGTATTGTCTACACAATAATGGAACCCTCTATGCTTCATAAGAATTTGAGTAAGAACACCGTAACATAGGCATAAATAATGAAGGGATGGCGTGAAATAAAAACTTTATTCAGGAACGTGTGTGTTTTTCTTGTTACATATCACTTTATGGACATGTTCTGGGTCGAGGTGTTAATATGTAGCCATATTAGGCAGAGAGAATGTTCATTATTTTGCTCAATTTTCGTTAAAAATTATCATGAAATATAAGGCAACCGGAGAGAAAGTGTTTTCTGAGATTGTTCTGGATAGGAGAGGGTTGAAAACAAGAACATTAGTTGATATTATTTATCACTTATAAAAATGATTTGGCAGCAGCTCCTGTGTGCAGCATCCTCCAAATTCTCCATGTAGCCTTCTGGCTAAAAATCTTGAAGGGGGCACACTTTAAAGGGCTATATCTTTGGCTCTGTGGCACCTAGGAACTCACTTTTTTCCTATATAAAAGGATAATCTTCTCTTTCATAATAATCTAAATTTTTGTTTCTTGTTGTCAGGAAACCAGAGATATCGGGGCAGATTTATCAAGCTGTCTGAAAGTCAGAATATTTCTAGTATTTCTAATATTTCTAATATTTCGCCTATGGCAACCAATCACAGCTCAGCTTTCATTTATTAGTGCTCATGAATATTTTAAAGGGATGCTGTCATTGGTTGCCATGGGCAACTAGAAATATTCTGACTTTCAGACAGCTTGATAAATATGCCCCATTAACTGTTAAAGTGCAGTTGAGAGTGGTTTTAAATATAAAAATCGCACTGAAATACCGAAATTCTTAATTTAAACATAAATATCTCTGGTTCCCTGACACCTAGAAACACAATTTTAGATTCATTTGAAAGAAGAGATTCTCCTTGTAGGAAAAAAGAAGTATGTTTCTAGGTGCCACAGCCAATGTTATAGTCCTCTGAAGTGAGGACATATCACATACATCCTTGGCTATGCAGAGGATGTATGAGATATGTCCCCGGCAGGGAAACGGTTAATAGACTGTGTTGTATATAAATAATCCTCATTAGATAATATATTTGAAAATAATTACAGAGAAACATGGTGGTTTTCAGATTACAAACACTTTCCTGTTTAAATTGATTGACTCCGATTTAGCTTTTCATTTATTCTTATAGGTATATTATTGTTTTTCATTTATTCCACTTCTTTTTTACGGCAACCTGTGTTACTTATCCTGAATTGAAAATTGGAGATTATTTAATGGGTATTTCCAGCTAGAAAAATTATAGAAGAGGACATAATTAGATTTTTTGTTTTACTTTTTAAAATTTGGTCCCTTGCTTTTTGTAAAAAAATAAGAAATATTTTCCACATCCAACATGCATATCATTATATAAAAAGGTGATTAACAGTTAGAGCTTCAGTGGTTACTATGATCTCCTGAATTGCAGAGGGCTGAGATGTAATGCTAGCAACACATAACTTTATGGTTATATACGTCCTTAACAAATCAAAGCTAAGGTAGGGCACATCTATATTTTCAAACATAAAGAATTGTTTCATAATGAAGAAATCCCAATTCAAACATTATAAAATTATATGGATGTAAATATGCAAATTAAGCAGATGCAACAAAACCCAGCGGAATCTCTCCAACATGGCTGTTCATCCAGGATGAAGATCTCACCAAAATGAGAATTCAAAGAAATATTCAACAATGCACAAGATGCATCCAGTGGGTGCTGTCACCAATCAGAACCAATAGAACCACTAGTTTGCATGCTAAAATAAATATCTTAAAATCTGTTTTTGAGGTTGGATCAATCCATTCAACATGATTAATAAATATATTTTCTTACTTCCAAATAGTGGATTTAATGGATTAGTGGCAGCATTAGCTATGCCCAAGATCAGGGAAGTAAGAAGACTCATGTGCCCAATGGGGCACATACCCTAATCAACCTATCAGTATGTTTTATTGGAGTGTGGGAGCAAACCCAGGGGACCCGGAGGGAACCC
This sequence comes from Engystomops pustulosus, assembly GCA_019512145.1. Taxonomy (NCBI): domain Eukaryota; kingdom Metazoa; phylum Chordata; class Amphibia; order Anura; family Leptodactylidae; genus Engystomops; species Engystomops pustulosus. Next base: position 70,941,933 of record CM033643.1, on the reverse strand, counting down.
ACACAAACACGGAGAGAACATACAAACTCTTTGCAGATGTTGACCCTTATGGGGACTTTTCTATTAAAGGCTGCAGGCATGTGGAGACTTACTATATAACTATTGATGCTCTACTGAGGGATCCTGGGATATATGCAAATACATTTTCCAGGATGCCTAAGGAAAACATTGCCTTTCGGCTACCTTATAAGTAAGACCCCTTAACATCAAGCAGGACTTTTTCAGAAAGCCTAACGACATAATATAGGTAAAACCAAACCAACAGCCAATATATTTACATATTTCCCAGCTATGTCTAAAGAAAGAGCAATTCTGAAACCATAAGCTCATTGTAAATAAATCCAAATCCATTCATATATAGATATGCTTTATTTGTAGAAATTTATAATATAGCATTTTAAATAGAGTAGAAGATTATTACAATGCAGGTGATATGATATTAGTTGGCGATAGAAAAAAAAATCCAAAATATATACATAACATTCAAATACATTCATTAGTTGTAAAGTCTGACAGTATTACATTATAGTAAAGCAAAAACAAGCGATCAGATTTTGGTGCATCAGGGCTGGCTTTCATGCAACAGAAATTGGGGGGGAGGACTCGGTTTAGCGAGTCGTCGGATGATGTACTTACATGCACCAGGAAGAAGAAGGTGAACTCCGGCAGACCTGACCGGGGACACACTGGTAGTGAATCGCAGTCATTCTCGTCGGCGAACGCACCTGTGGATCGTGCAGGGATTGGTAAGTAAATAAGTAAATCTGCCCCAAAGAGTTTACCAAATGTTCTATGTAGATAAAGCATGCAGAGCATTTCTAGTGTAGCAACTTTATTACAGTCATATGAAAAAGTTTGTTATACACAAGAGATGGACCAGCACTGCCCAACAGTAACCACTGATCAAAACATGCCAAAATATATAATCAAAAGCCACAAAAAGAACAGAGGCATGAAAAATGGATCAAACAAATAATATCTTTATTAATAGAAAAATACAACACAAAACATGCTTAAATATTTTTTTAGGAATAAATTATAAACAATTATCAAACAATGTCTATAGTAATGAATCATAATATAAATTAAACTGGAAGAACCATGCACTGAGAAGTAGATAGATGGATGGAGAGCCAATAGGAGAAAATTCGATCATGGATGCGAAGATAAATCCCATTTTTCTGAGACAACCAATACAAGAGAAGAAGATCATAGGCCAAATCTAAACTGGTGGGAAGTAAGGACATCTAGTAAACAAGGGATTACAAAATAATAGAAATACCCAACCTGTATTAATTTAAGTATGCGCCAAAAACTATTGAGGCAGTGGGCGGTAAGCGGTAAGTTGTGAAATGTGACCCCAGATTGTGAAATGTGGGTGTATATATTCACCTGTAATTCTTTTTGTGGCTTTTGATATGAAAAAGTTTGGGCCCCCCATTAATCTTTTTTAGTTATCCAAATTTAGTTTTTTGCAACAGCTATTTCAGTTTGATATATCTAATAACTGATGGACACAGTAATATTTCAGGATTGAAATGAGGTTTGTACTAACAGAAAATGTGCAATATGCATTAAAACAAAATTTGACAGATGCAAAAGTATGGGCACCGTTATCATTTGCTTGATTCGAATAAACCTACTTTGTACTGACTTACTAAAGCACTAAATTGGTTTGGTTACCTCATTGAGCTCTGATCTTCATAGCCAGGGGTATCCTATCATAAGAAAAGGTATTTGAGGTGGCCACTTGCAAGTTGTTCTATTTGAATCTATTTGTTCTAAGTGGCATCATGGGCTCCTCAAAACAACTCTTAAATGATCTGAAAACAAAGATTGTTCAACATAGTTGCTCAGGGGAAGGATACAAAAAGTTGTCTCAGAGATTTAACCTGTCAATTTCCACTGTGAGGAACATAGTAAGGAAATGGAAGACGATAGGGACAGTTCTTGTTAAGTCCAAAAATTGCAGGCCAAGAAAAATATCAGAAAGGCAGAGAAAAAAAAAGGTGAGAACAGTCAAGGACAATCCACAGACTACCTCCAAAGACCTGCAGCATCATCTTGCTGCAGATGGTGTCACTGTGCATCGGTCAACAATACAGCGCACTCTGCACAAGGAGAAGCTGTATGGGAGAGTGATGTGAAAGAAGCCATTTCTGCAGGCACGCCACAAACAGAGTCTCCTGCAAAAGCACATTTGGACAAGCCAGTTTAATTTTGGAAGAAGGTCCTGTGGACTGATGAAGCAAAGATTGAGTTGTTTAGTCATACAAAAAGGGTTTATGCATGGTGGCCAAAAAACACAGCATTCCAAGAAAAACATTTGCTACCCACTGTAAAATTTGGTGGACGTTCCATCATGCTTTGGGGCTGTGTGGCCAATGCCAGCACCAGAAATCTTGTTAAAGTTGAGGGTCGCATGGATTCCTCTCAGTATCAGCAGATTCTTGAGAAAAATGTTCAAGAATCAGTGACGAAGTTGAAGTTACGCCAGGGATTAATATTTCAGCAAGACAATGATCCAAAACCTGCACCAAATCTACCCAGGCATTCATGCAGAGGAGCAATTACAATGTTCTGGAATGGCCATCCCAGTCCCGAGACCTGAATATCATTGAACATCTGTGGGATGATTTGAAGCGGGCTGTCCATGCTTGGCGACCATCAAACTTAACTGAACTGAAATCGTTTTGGAAAGAGGAATGGTCAAAAATACCTTCCTCCCGGATCCAGGAACTCATTGAAAGCTACAGGAAACGACTAGAGGCTGTTATTTTTGCAAAAGGAGGATCTACTAAATATTAATGCCACTTTTCTGTTGAGGTGCCCATACTTTTGCACCTGTCAAATTTTGTTTGAATACATATTGCACATGTTTGCAATTTCACTGTGTTTTTCCCTCGCATATAACAGACGTGAAAAGGACTGAGGTCTATCGTTTTTATGGCAATAGATGTGTGAAAAACGCATTGCACTTGCATTGGACTTGTATGTGTCTCCATAGACTTGTATGGTGCGTTTTTCATCGTTATCATCCTTTGTGAATTCAAAGGATTATAAACTATATAATGAACAAATGATAAAGAATCTGCAACAGTTAGAAAATATGATTATGTAAACTAAAACAAAGACATTTCAAAGGGATTTAAATGACTATTCAACAGGGACAGTCTATGAATGGAAGGATAGAAAACATCATAGGCAATTAAAATAAATTCTCAAATACAAAAAACAACAAAATGCAGACTCTGATGCTTGCTGTCATGCATCTTTTACCCCATCAGAAGCAGAGACTGAAAACTTAGATATTTCAGATAGTGATCACATTAAAGAGGTTTTCCCACGAAAGAAAATTCTCACATCTCAATCCCCTAGTGATGCGACTTCTCCTGTTACCCCGGCTTGTCTACTGGCAGCTGATACAAGGCTCAGACTCTCGATTCCTGACAAGTATGATGGGGACCCCAAGCTCTGCAGGGGTTTTATTACACAGTGCCTGGTGCACTCTGAAAGAGGGTTCTGTCTTGGGGAAATTCTTTGCGCTTGGCTGGGCAACCAGGGGAACAACATTCTGTTGCCCTCATCTCCCGCTACTACTGGTGGCCAGATCTGGTCAAAGATGTTTGAAATTTCTTGGGATCCTGCTCCTACTGTCCCCGTAACAAAGCCTCTTGCCTCAAAACGGCTGGACTGTTACACATCTTGCTAGTCTGTTTTTCTAGCGTATTCCGGCTGCATGGACTTCAACAACAAATCATGTCCAACCGTGGAATACAGTTTGTGTCCTAAATCTGGTGTTCTTTGTGTAACCAGCTGCAAGTAAATCCAGACTTTTCTTCTGCTTACCACCCTCAGTTGAATGGTCAAGTAGAAAGGGTGAAACAGACTTTGGGCTGTTACCTCCGCCAATTTGCCTCAGCTTGTCAAGATAACTGGGCTAATCTGATACCATGGGCTTAGTTCTCCCATAATTCCCTGGACTCTGTGTCTGCTGGCGTAGCTCCATTCCTGTCCTGACTTCATCTCCAGTTGTGACCTCAGACCTGACCTTTGACTTTGCATCTCTGCCACCTGCCCTGACTCCCTGCCTGTGCTTGACTCTGATACTGCCCGCTGAATTTGTACCTCGACCTTGGCTGCCATCGTGGGCTAGTCGCCAGCTGGTCAGGTGTCAGCTAGGGTCATCTCCCATGGTGGTCCAGGGGGTTTACTGACCCCAAGTCCTGACAGCAGGTAATTAAATATATAAAGAATGTCGTGTTACAATTGATTTACTCTTGATTTTGTATTGTTCTCCTGTGACGGTAGAGGAAAACTTTTATGATGGTATTATGTCAGTACAGGTTGGATATACATAATGGCGACATTTATAACAGCCTGTAGTTATATGCCAGTTTTTATTTGTTGTTAGCCTTTGGTGTCCTGGAGAACAAGCATGGGGATAATTGCATTCCTAAAGTTGGTGCTTTATTAGCAGTAAATAACACTCCTTGCTTTAAAGGACACCTGTCATCAGGTCTGTGTCACTTGTCCTGTCACTACTACCTGTTGGAGCAGCTCTCAAGGATCCCATCCCAGCCTTTATCTAGTTATTTCATACATTAATCATAATAAAATCATCTATTCTTTATCATATAAATGAGGCTAGTCACATGGTCAGAGGCAGTGATGTCACCCCTGTTACCCCTCCCCTCTCCTCCCCCTGCTCATGTCTGTGTGTAATGTATAGTAAAGCATGGCTAGTGTCTGTGCTTTATCTGCTGACATGCTGCATCCTCCTAATATACAGGTGAGAGACACAGACATCAGCTACACATGAATCTGACATGTTCTGCTGTAACATGGCTGCCTGGAGCTGCTGTATCTCTCCTATACACACACACATGCACACACAGGCTGCAGGGGGCGTGGCCACCAGTACCAGGAAGCACATCATTATACAGCCTCACATCATTATACAGGCTGTCAGTCATGCACTGGGGGTGTGGCTGTGCCTCCCACTCATGAATAGAGTGGACACCTTGAATATGCTAATGCTTCATTGGACATTTCACAGGTCATTTGCATACAGCTTTAGGACCTCATTGCTTAGGTTTACAGGCATATAGAGGGACAATGAAGGGATATAGGCAATGCTCTCTAATGGCAGTTTATGAAAATATATTTAGTTTAGGGGGGTTATTTTGCATGACGGGTTCTCTTTAAGATCGGATAAAGCATTTTATCTGTTTGCAATAAAGGATATGTTTCTTTATGATATTGATGATATTCTGGTATTGTACATAAAGGTAGTGGAGAAAGTCAAATGGCAGTTATTATGTGTATTTTTATGTAATTTATTTAGTAGTCACTTCCAATAACTCTGATCTATGAATTTTAGATACAGAATTAGAGCGTTCCAGCATCCACTTTGGATATTGTCTTTGTGTGAGATTTATACATATTTTTTCTTTTTGAAGTTCAAAGACTTTGGGGTCAGTGCAATTTCTTTTTATCCAAATAAGTTCACCTATTGGAATATTTTCTTAAACATGTCTCAGATGGCACAAATCTGCGCAAAGTATTTCATCGCATATATGTATATACTGTATATATATATATATATATATATATATATATATATATACCTTATACAGGCAGTCCCCGGGTTACATACAAGATAGGGTCTGGAGGTTTGTTCTTAAGTTGAATTTGTATGTAAGTCGAAACTGTATATTTTATAATGGAAGTTCTAGACAACTTTTTTTCTATTGCCCCAGTGACAATTGGAGTTTCAAAATTTTTGGTGTAATTGGACCAAGAATTATCAATAAAGCTTCATTACAGACATCTTACAGCTGATCATTGCAGTCTGGGACTATAGTAAAGCATCCAGAGAGCTTTACCAGAGGTCACATGGGGCAGAGGGGTCCGTCTGTAACTATGGGTTGTCTGTAAGTCGGGTGTCCTTAAGTAGGGGACCGCCTGTATACTCGAGTATAAGCCTAGTTTTTCAGCACAAAAAATGTGCTGAAAAACCCAAACTCGGCTTATACTCAAGTCAAAAAAGTTAATAAATCAAAACTCGCCTTTCTGGCGGCACCCGTAGATCTTCTGTGCGATCCATCCGGTATTATTGTGCTGCACGACGGGGAAGGGGGGGGCTATATACACTGGGGCAGGGGCTGTCAGGCTATATACAATGGGGCAGGGGCTGTCAGGCTATATACACTGGGGCAGGGGCTGGCTGGCTATATACACTGGGGCAGGGGCTGGCTGGCTACATACTGGAGAGGCTGTGACCAATGCATTTCCCACCCTCGGCTTATACTCGAGTCAATAGGTTTTCCCAGTTTTTTGTGGTAATATTAGGGGCCTCGGCTTATACTCGGGTCGGCTTATACTCGAGTATATACGGTATATAGTTTTATTACAAGAAATGTCTAAAAATGGATGCTTTTGTTTTGTAAAAGTAAATTTTAGATTCATGTCGAAACATTTCTGAGTTATACACCCAACTACTTTTGGATTTTCCTCCTCAAAACACGCACTCCCCTAGGTCTGAACAAACAACAAGATGTCATCTATTTATATTAGTTTACACTGACTTTTGAGTTGTGTTTACATCTCTCTTTTTCATTGTGTCAGATACATTGGGTCTTTTATTGGTAATTTATGAATGAAAATGTTTGTTATTAATTTTCCCATTTTTATGTTTCCTGGATCAGTGGTCACGTGATGCCGGTTCATTAGTGTAATATGAGCCAGGTTTAGTGAAAATGAGGTCCCTGGTGACAGGTTCCTTATAAGTATGCATATACAGTATACCATATATATTAGAGCAAAAGCTGAGTTATTTTATACAATTTGTTGAAAAAGTCCCTCTTGGCTTATACTCGAGTAAATGAAAATAAATAAATAAACAAACTACTGTGTTCCTTGCAGCTCCTCTTCTCATGTGTAGAGACAGGTCCATGCGCTCTGTCCATACACAAACTATGGTGCTGCTGTGTCGCCTACTGATTACATCATAGTGTGTCCACGGCAGAGCTGCAGGTAAATATTGGGTTTATTTCTTTTATATAATGAGTGATCCTATGAGAGGAGACTGCTTGGCATTTCAGGTGTACAATAAATTCCAGTGTGGGTGCTAGGACACTGACATCTCATTCCCGAGGTAGAATTTCCTACTCCTGGCAACTTCTGTAGACTGAGGGTTTCTGTGAGATTGAAAGAAGATTAATAAACAATCCTACTACATAATGACATTCTCTCTTCTTTAAGTTGATGCAATGTAATCAAGTTACTTACCCATACCTCCCAACCGCTCCAGGTTCGACGTGACAGTCCCGGTTTTTGGGCTCTGTTCCATCATCACGGGTAGCTGGAAGAAATGTCATGGATTCTCCCCCTCTCCCCTGGTTTGCCCCACCTCCTCCTGGTCCCGTAGATAAGAGCTGAGGGGCATCCAAAGCAACAGAGACAGGAGGAGGCAGCATCAGCCCCTGCTACCTCCTCACATGAGGTTTGCTGCATGACAGGACAGGAGGAGGCTGTTGGAGGAAAGGAGGAGGCTGCTGGGCGACAGGAGGAGGCTGCTGGAGGACACAGGAGCAGGTTGCTGGAGGACACAGGAGGAGGCTTCTGGAGGACACAGGAGAAGGCTGCTGGGAGACTGGAGGCTGCTGGAGGACACAGGAGGAGGCTGCTGGAGGACACAGGAGGAGGCTGCTGTAGGATACAGGAGGAGGCTGCTGGAGGACACAGGAGTAGGTTGCTGGAGGACACAGGAGGAGGCTGCTGGAGGACACAGGAGGAGACTACTGGAGGACACAGGAAGAGACTGCTGGAGGACACAGGAGAAAACTTCTGGAGGACATAGGAGGAGACTGCTGGAGGAGACAAGAGCAGGCTGCTGGAGGACACAGGAGGAGGCTGCTGGAGGACAGGACTAGGCTGCTGGGGGACAGGAGGAGGCTGCTGCAGGACACAGGAGGAGGCTGCTGGAGGACACAGGAGGAGGCTGCTGTAGGATACAGGAGGAGGCTGCTGGAGGACACAGGAGGAGGCTGCTGGAGGACACAGGAGGAGGCTGCTGGAGGACACAGGAGGAGACTACTGGAGGACACAGGAAGAGACTGCTGGAGGACACAGGAGAAAACTTCTGGAGGATATAGGAGGAGACTGCTGGAGGACACAGGTGGAAACTGCTGGAGGACACAGGAGGAGGCTGCTGGAGGACACAGGAGGAGGCTGCTGGCGGACACAGGAGGAGGCTGCTGGCGGACACAGGAGGAGGCTGCTGGAGGACCCAGGGGGAGGCTGCTGGAGGACCCAGGGGGAGGCTGCTGGAGGACCCAGGGGGAGGCTGCTGGAGGACACAGATGGAGGCTGCTGGAGGACACAGGAGGAGACTGCTGGAAGGGACAGATATAGGCTGCTGGGGGACAGGAGGAGGCTGCTGGGGGACAGGAGGAGGCTGCTGGAGGACACAGGAGGAGGCTGCTGGAGGAGGCTAATGTAGGACACAGGAGGAGGCTGCTGGAGCACACAGGAGGAGGCTGCTGGAGGACACAGGAGGAGACTGCTGAAGGACAGGACTAGGCTGCTGGGGGAGAGGAGGAGGCTGCTGGAGGACACAGCAGGAGGCTGCTGGAGGACACAGGAGGAGGCTAGAGGACAGGGGAAGCTGGGAACAGGAAAAGGAGGCTTGAGGACACAGGAGGAGGCTGCTGGAGGACACAGGTGTTGGCAGCTGGGGGACAGGAGGCTGCTGGAGGACACAGGAGGAGGCTGCTGTAGGAGGCTGCTGGAGGACACAGGAGGAAGTTGCTGGAGGGGACAAGAGGAGGCTGCTGGAGGACAGGGGGAGGCTGCTGCAGGTCACAGGAGGAGACAGCTGGAGGAGACAAGAGCAGGCTGCTGGAGGACACAGGAGGAGGCTGCTGGAGGACAGGACTAGGCTGCTGGGGGACAGGAGGAGGCTGCTGCAGGACACAGGAGGTGACTGCTGGAGGACACAGCAGGAGGCTGCTTGAGGACATGGGAGGAGGCTGCTGGAGGACACAGGAGGAGGCTAGAAGACAGGGTGAGCTGTGTACAGGAATAGGAGGCTAGAGGACACAGGAGGAGGATAGAGGACAGGAAGAGGAGGCTGGAGAACATCAGGAGGGCGGAGGACAGGAATAGAAGGCTGGAGGACACAGGAGGATAGAGGGAAGAGGGAGGTGAGCTCGAGGACACAGGTGGAGGATAGAGGACAGGAGTAGGATTTAGGAGGACACAGGAGGAGGATCGAGGACAGAAAGAGGATTCTGGAGGACACAGGAAGAGGATAGAGCACAGGGGGGCTGGAGGACAGGAGGAGGAGGCTGGAGGAGATGGAGGCTGCAGGAGAGGAGGAGGCTGGAGCAGGCTGGGGGACAGGAGGAGTATAGAGGCTGGAGGACAGGAGGAGGAGGCTGGAGGATGCTGGGGGATAGGAAGAGGAGGCCTGAGGACAGTTGCCACAGGAGGAGGATGGAGGACAGGAGGCCACAGGAGGAGGATGGAGGACAGGAGGCCACAGGAGGGGGATGGAAGGCAGGAGGCCACAGGAGGAGGATGGAGGACATGAGCTACAGTAGGAGGACGGAGAACAAGGGATACAGGAGGAGGATGAAGGACAGGTGGCCACAGAATGAGGAGGATAGAGACCAGGGACCCCACCATGTGAGAAGGGATATGGGAAGGATTAAAGCGAGGATAAAATTAAAGAGGGGTTTTATATGTTTTATATGTTGCATAGTTGCATTAGGTGCAACTGTACAGGTTAATGGGGAAGGGGGTGGCCAAAAAATTGGGCACCAACAAGGTCTATATTATACTATGCTTTTGGGTGGGGTGATGGGCGTGGTTTATAAAAAGGGGGAGGGGCCTTTGTCCCTCTTTCTCTCGGCCAAAAGTTGGGAGGTATGACGTATATAGGATCCTCAGATCTGACTGGCGGTTGTACATTCCTTCTCTGGCTTACATTGTATGTTGTCACAAATTACAGATGAAGTATCAGTACAAGTGCAGTTCTGGGAGCAGTCATCTGTGATAAAGGATTCCCCTTTCTGGAAAGAAAGCAAACTATGCCATATGATATGTTATGTTTTGAGCAGTGTAGTATTGCTTTATTATCATATATTATTATAATAAGATAATAATTGATATTGCTTGTGTAGTGAAGCCTTACATCTCTGCTTGCTGTCATTCTATGTGAAACTTTACTATTTACTTCTATTGGATAGAAATGTGTCCCTGGTCATATGATGTCACACAGGTGTACGGCTCATTTTATCAGAGAAAGTTTTGTAACTAATGTTTAGCGGACCAAGGATAATACCAAACTGTGTGGGTTTGGGTTCCAAACTTGTGTAAAGACACAAGAATGAAATTACTGGAAGTCATACATTTAATTGTATCAATGCTGTTACCTTGTAGTATTTGTTAAGGAAGTTGCATCCATATTCCTGATAGAGTACACAGTCATAACCACTAAGTACTAAGCCTGGGTCACATTGACATCCCTCACATTCAGACTCAGATGGCAAGGTGCTGCAGGATGCTGGACAGGCGCAGTTCATATAGAATATGTTGGTCATAGTAAGTAAAGACTGTAGGAAAAAATGGACCTCAGATCATGTGAGTTCCTGGCTTATCATGATTACATTTTTTAATTTTGTTTGAGGGACAGCTGCTGGATGCTGAATTGGCCCAAGAGGTAAGAATTCTTGTTATAGAGTGTTTGCCAATTAAGGTTGCCTTATAGGCATGTGGGGACTTACAGCCATTGATGCTACAGTAAGTAATTCTGGGAAATAGGCAAATACGTTTTTCAAGGTGGGAAATGGAAAACAATGCCTCCTTTTGCTCCATTTGATGTTAAGGGTCTGCCTTTCAAGGTAGCAAAAGGAGACATTGTTTTTTTTCACTTCCCACCTTGGAAAATGCTGAATTGGACACATAAAGGGACGTTAGAGACAGACCTGTTTCCACACAAGGCTACAGAAATACATTAAGGCAATAAATAGAAACAAGTCAGTGAAAGCAGGGTTGCACCAGGCAGAATCGGGTCTGACAGCAAAATACAGAATCAAACAGCAAGAGAGTGGTCAAATAAACACAGCAGATGTTGGATACACAGGATAGCAAAGCAATAACAATAACAATAGATACAAAATGTAAAAGGGCTGCAATAACCAGCAACCTGCTATCATAACTGGGCAGATATATAAGGAATAGCTCAATGCTACCCCCATGGTTCAGCCATTGATCACTAAAGTCACAGCAGTTCAGATGACACCACCCAGCTTTCCAGAGGAAGACATACCCAGTTCAGCCAAGGTGCAGACCTGAGTGTGGCTACAAGCACATAATCCTGAAACTTGATCCCTTTCAGAACACCACAGAGTAATTCAGCCAATGCTGACAATTATTCCAAATTCCCTGTTTCGGAAAGTGTCACATGTGTCAAATATAGTAAACAGATGAACAAAAAGTAAACCCAGTGACAAATAGTGTAACAATAAGGTAACAATATAGAAAAGATATACAGGCATTTATCCCATTTAACTTGGTTGAAACTTTGTTAAGGCAGTTTCTCAACTTATCCAATACATTATAACAACATGCCAGCAAATAATGGTTCAGTTCAAATCATAATGCATATACATTAAAGGGGTATTCTCATGTGTGCATTCACATTCAGTTTCATTAATCTTCCATGTATATACATTTCTTCAATTAGATGTAATTAATTTTTTTTTACCTGTGTGAAGATAATTTCTCATAAATGTAGTCATATGGTCCCTTAAAAACAAGACTGTGTTCTTGGATACGGCCACCTCTGCTGGAGTGATTGCACAAAGAAACAAAAAGTTTTTGTATGTTAAATGTCCAGGAGTTACTGCATGTCCGGCAACCGTCTTGTGGAAATTATCACAGAACACAGGTGGTGAGGCAGGACTCCATAGCGCATATCTGGTCACTGCTGCCAAAATGTGAGGTGGTCGTATCCAAGGAAGCTATTTCATTTCTAAGGGACAACATGGATACATTTATGAGAAATTATCTTCAAACAGGAACAATTTTTTTTAATAACATCCAAATGAAGAAATGTTTAAATATGGCAATTAAATTAAATATGAATGCCCAGATGGGAATACCCCTTTAATAATAATATACTGTCCAAAATAGTGCTTTAATAAAACACAAGAGTATCACGGATGCCTTTTCTAGATTACTACTATGTTCAGAAGCACAAGGATAACTTGTAATAGTTAAACACTAGTTCAGCTTATAGTATTGTGGGGGAGTACAATCCAGTGATTGTAGTGTAGGAGAGCCGAATACCATCGATCAAAGCTTTACAATGGGTTCACTCAAAAATATTGCCATATTGTAGGAAATTTAATATAGCTTAGCGATCCGACTCTCATGTAAATACTAACAATCTGGACCTATCACTTAATATATTGTTGTGCAAAAAATAATTACATAAGTTACATCTGTGGGCTGTACAAATCTAAAACTGTGAAAAAGCCAACAGCAAGTTGTAAACACCACAGTTGTAATAAATCCCCCTCAATGTGTTAAGATTTAGATGACTGATCATATTAAATTCCTTCAAATTTCCATTTGGGCTTGGGACAGTGTGCCCTTACATTCATAAAGTTGGCGTGTCTGGATGTACTGGAATTATTTTTAACAAAATAACTTGCTTTAGGGATCAGTTTACTGAACAATGTTGTTTTACTTATATGAGAAAGATGCCCATTCTTGGTTCCATTTCAAATGGGGCTGACCTACAGAGTAGTAGTTGTATAATGTCTTATGCTTCTCATGTGATGCAAAATAATGTGCACTTTGTGAATTTTATTCTTAAATGATGGCACCAAAAAATACATCTTCTCCCCCCCACACACACACACAAATTTAATTAGTAATCTGAAAAAAGTAAGCTGCTGTACTACCGTAATAGACAGGCAGACATTTTAAAGGTGGGTGTTGCGAATAGCATCCTCTCCTGGTCAGGATCTATATGTTGAGCCTGCCCAACTCATCCAGAATCTACCCAAGGGAGAACTTAGTTATTGCCGCTCTAGCCACTGCCTGGTAAGGCAATAGTTAACACTGTGAGATGTTACTATCCAATGAAGTTCTTGTAAAACAAGCTGAAAGATGATTGGAGGAGTTCTACCCCTCCTGGGAGGAAGTCATATTCCTCTGAGACAGAGGAATTGCCTTATGGTCTGTCTGCCACAACCAGTGTCCTAATTCCAGGAACTTTAAGTGCCTCAGACCTCTGCCTAGCATCCAGGGCAAGTCCGGAGACTTAATGCCACAGCTGAGATCCATCACCAGGACTCCATTTCTACCAGCTTACCCTGAAGCTACTACCAGGCTGCCTGTAAATTAATTTCAACAAAGTTGCCTCTGTCTGATCCCTGTATCCAGGCTGCTTACCACCACGGGCTTCCCCATCCATCACCCAGGGATTCATCCTAAAGACACTTCAGGGCTTGCCCCAGGGAGAAACCATTGCATCAGCCTCTCCCTCCATATCTCTTGCATGCACCACCTGCTGGAGACCTGCCAGGCTGTATGTCAGCCCAAAGCCACACAAGGCAGCCACTCCGGTAATCTGAGCCCCAGCTGCCTCCAGGCCACCAAGAAAAGGGGATGTAGCACTTTGTTACATTTACTTTTTTTTATCATATATTACATGATAGTATATATACTATATTAAAGTACCAACCCTAGTACTATTTACATAATGCATTTACAGCATTATACAGTACTATGTTAAAGCACACACTGTAAGATAAAACATATGATGTAATAGTACTAAGACTGGAACTGGAACATAGATATGTATGATGCAAATAATACTAAGAATAGGACTCTATTGTGGAGGGCTCCATCTGATGCTTTGATATTTGGCATTGATATTTGTCTTTGTGCTTCACTTGTCAGTTTCTTATGTGAACACTCACTTGCTGGAAATTACTGGATGATTTGGAGTTGTTTGCACCACACCTTTATCCTCCTGCATATCCAATACAATGGAAACAGCACACTCTTTTCTAGTGGTGGTGCTCAAGGTGGGATTCCCAATCCAATCAGAAAACATGGCACAAACGTTCTTTATTCTTATTTCTCTTTTTTATTTTATAACAAGTTTCCAAAAGAAACAGATCAGAATTATGACGTTTCAGTCATCCTGTTAGATCTGGACTAGGAAGGATAGAAACAATGTGAGACTAACATGGCTATTACATAAGATAAATCATATGACATTGAATTGACGCAAAATAAGCAATATCATGGCATAATAATGGCAAAGAAGCAATCAGATTATAGAAAGCTGGGTAGACATTCCATGGTATTGTGACACATGTATAGGAGATAAAAGGAGGAGGTCTAAGTAAGTATATACAGGAGAGTTGTATACAGGTAAATGGTATGTACAAATTGTATGTAAAGGAGTAAAGGTAGAATGCAGGTAGTTTTTGTTAGGGTTGGGTAACACAGAAGACAGGGGATAGTGTGCCCTGAGCTTGCCCCAACCTCTGTCCCTTCCTATAGTCCCCCCACGCTAAAACACGGGGCGACTACTTGAAGACTCGAAATACACTGGATAAGTGTGGGAAGGGAAAACACGAACAGACTGACAAACATAAAACACAAAAGAGTAGTAAACTAGCCGGAGTCACAGCGAGAGGGTACGTCAAGAGCAAAATCAGTAAGCAAAGAGTCAATGTCAAAAACTAGCCGAGGTCACAACAATACAGAACAAGAGCAAGTCAAACTAACAGCAGAGAGTGAAGAAAGGGATTTCATACATTGGCACAGGTGACTAGTGAGGCTGAAATTTATGCAGCCAAAACCCCACCTCCAGAACCTGATAGGAGCTGGACAACTTCTGGGAATTAACCCCTCATGGTACAGAATAACCAAGCACAATAGCAGGCACCATGCAGAGATACCACAAGTCTCAGCAGTTCAAAACACAACTCCTAGACAGCGCGAGGTCTTAGAAGCCGCTGCCCGGGGCGCATGCCAGAGAGGTGGAGTTTGCACGGATACGCGACAGAAATCGGAGAACCCTGCTAGCACCACCAGAAGAACCAGAAGTCCCAGCATTCTCCCCAGCGAACCTGACAGTTTTGAGCTGATATGGGGTAATCAGAGATCTAAGTTGAGGAGAACAGGCACTATGTAAGCAGGGGTGCACCTGCCATGAGGCAAGTTGAGCATCCCGCTTCAGGCGGCGCGCCTCCTGATCAACAGGGGGGGAGGCGGACCGTGCTTCCACTTCCCACAGGCTGGTGCTGAGCTCCTGCACGCCGGACGGTCCCGTGTTGAAGCCCTCCGTCCTGCCGGACCTTGCGCCCACCCCCACCGCCGCCGGCACACAGCTTCCGCCCCCTTGCCGGGCAGCATCCCATTCCAGTGCTCTGTCTGGCACCATGCTGCCGGCTGATACTGTGCTCCCACCCACACCCCCCTCATACCTCCGCCCTCGCCCCCCACTCCCTGCATACCTCCGGTCCCGGCTCCCCCTCCGCTCTCGTCTCCTCTCCCCCCCCCCTCTCCAGGCTCTCGGCTCCCTGCTCCTCCTGCCCCCGCTCAAACTCCAGGCTCCCTTCCTGCTCCTGCCCCCCCCCCCCCACCCCCCCCCCCCACTCCTGGCTAAGCCCCCCTAAGCTCCAGCTCCCCCACCATGCCACCGCAATTGCATGAAAAGGCCGAACGGTAAGGTTACTTTATCTTTGCATATATATATGTATATGTAATATGTGTGTGTGTATATGTGGATATATGTGTGTGTGTATATCTGTATATATGTATATGTGTGTGTATGTGTGTATATATGTGTGTGTGTGTGTATGTGAGTGTGTGTATATGTGTATATATGTATATATGTGTGTGTGTATATGCTGTATCTACTGTTTGTATATGTTTATATATGCTATATGTATATGCAGTATTTGTGATATTTATCAGGGCTTCTATTTTGTACTACATGGCTGTACTCTGTATGCATTTTATACTTCATGGCGGCACGCTGTATGCATTTTATACTGCATGGCAGTACGCTGTATGCATTTTATACTACAAGGTGGTATACTGTATGCATGTTGTACTACATGGCGGTACGCTGTATGCATTTTACACTACATGGCGGCAGGCTGTATGCATTTTATACTTCATGGCGGCACGCTGTATGTATTTTATACTACTTGGTGGTACGCTGTATCTATTTTATACTACATGGCGGTACACTGTATGCATTTTATACTACATGGCAGTATACTGTATACATGTTATACTACATGGGGGTACTCTGCATGCATGTTATACTACATGGCTGTACTCTGTATTCATTTTATACTTCATGGCGGCATACTGTATGCATTTTAGACTGCATGGCGGTACGCTGTATGCATTTTATACTACATGGCGACAGGCTGTATACATTTTATACTTCATGGCGGCAAGCTGCATGTATTTTATACTACTTGGTGGTACGCTGTATCTATTTTATACTACTTGGTGGCACGCTGGATGCATTTTATACTGTATGGCTGCACGCTGGATGCATTTTATACTGCATGGCGGTATGCTGTATGCATTTTATACTACATGGTGATACACTGTATGCATTTTATACTACATGGCGGCACGCTGTATGCATTTTGCATTGCTTTATTTTTACACCAAACCAATATGATGGATCTGGTCCTAACACTCCCTGATATATTACTTATATGGGAGGGGGGGGGGGCGTCTCTCTATGGCTCGCCTCAGGCAGCAGACATGCTTGGTTTACTCCTGTATGTAAGGAGCAGAGTGCTTGTGAGGAACAGAAGTACTTACTGCAAGTTGTGTGGTAAAAGGTTTTGTGAGGCTGTGTTGCTGGCTTGGACTGTGTCTGTTTTATACTGTGACTGCGCATTTTGCTGGGTGTGTTGCGCAAGACCGGAATTACGTCACACTGTCGATCTATGCATGTCCTGGTATATGTAAACCAGTTGCTATGGAGATCGGCTACTTTCGGCGTATGAAACTCAGCCGAGCGAGATTGGGCGCAAAAGACACATTGGGCGCATGTTATAAAGGATATAGCTAAAATTGTGTTGCTGAATATGTATGGTACTAGAAACAGTCTAATAGTATGAGGCACAGTGGAGAATATGTGTATTAAAGAGATAGCAAAGTGTGGAATAATGTAAAGGGGAAATAGGAGGGTTAAGTAGTAATAAGTGGAGAAGGCATAATAGTATCACACTATGCTATGTGTATTTTTTTACCATCCAGAAGATATATGAAGAGAGCAGAACACAGCACAACTTTATCCTCCTGCAGTCTGCTCTCTCCAGCATCAGTTAATAACAGTTTTGATTGACACATTTCAGCTCCCATCACCTGGAGAAGTTTCCCATAAATCTTTGGTTCCCATTCAGTCCAGTGCCAGTTTTTATTTTGCCTAACCTGCTTATTTCCTGTGAGATTACTCAGTTTACTGTTATTGATATGCTTCTGATATTTCTGGTTTCCTATAGTGGCTTTGGCCCTTTAATAAATGTTCTATGGTCTTTCTGTCTGGGATTTTTTTTCCAAAAGTCTCAAAATACCTAAAAAGCACACATACCAGCACAGGACTGGAGTAACTATAAGACTTTTTATGGAACTTTTTGCCAAAGTCCCAAGTCATGAATATGGCTTTGCGATGTGTTTTACAGCATTGCACTTGCTGTAATTCTATGTTTACGCCAGATTAATGAAGAGGTGGAAATAGTCCTGTGAGTCCTTGCATCTACCACCAAGTTGGTGCCCTGCTACAAGGATATTGTGATAGAAAAATGAGGTTGTACAAGCACAAATTTGCAGAGTTTCCATCCAACATTGAGAGCTGAATGATAGCACATGGAGGAAGAATTCACCAATGCAGCAGAAACACCAAGTGCCTGGATACCTATACCGTTTTCTAACACAGTGACATTAACAGCACTTCATGTATTTATTTTTGTACTTTTTTAAATTATTTCTTAGATTTTTTTCTCTTATGTTATTTTTTATCTTTCCCTAGCAGATTTTCAACACAGCAACTGCGCTATTCATCCCATCCTTTCACAGCGCTCTACCCCTTACTTACAGACTGTTTTGGGTGTTAAACTTCAGGTCCTTATTCAATTCAGTGGAGTTCAGGTTTGGCACCAAGTTCGGGGAACAAAAACTTTTCCAAGTAGTTCTTCTTAACTTGATGAACTCAAATTTGGATAGATCTGCTCATTACTACTTATATCTTTTACCTCATCAGCTGCCATTACTGACCAATAAATGTCCACAGATAGAGGGTGATGTGATCTCTGACTATCCATGAGCGATTGCCCTGCCAAGACCTCTTAGTAGTATTCCTGAATATGTGACTAAAGGGGTTGTCTTCTTTCAGAAAATAATTAGTATTACAATATTGTTTTTGTACAGTATAGTATATAGCACAGACATACTAACACTGATTTACTGCTGTAGTATTCAAATAGAAGGCTGCAACAGCAATGACTCTTAGCTTGGGGGTCTTTGTGGCAGTACATGGAAGAGGAAAGGAGATCACCAAAGGCTTCATGTCCATATACAATCTTGAAATATAAATACATTTTTCATAGTTCTGCAGCTAACAAGCCCAAGATATTTTGGCCCTGTATGTCCCTGGAAAGGCAGAAAGAGTTGAATACTATAGTATTTACAGTGGTTTAGAGCACAAGACGTGATTTAGTGATGTTATTCTGCCTTATTCTGCACAGATGGATTAGAGGTGAGTATTAATATAATTTTTTAAAATTATACAATGAGGTGGTAGATTTAGGGGAGTTCATTTATTGTGAGGGTCATAGTGAGGTGTATTCTTCTGTATAGTATTCATAATATAGCCGTATGATATGTCATCAATACTTGAAGGTGTGGGATGCCTAACACATAAATATCTTAGAGAAGGCTGATGGTCAACTGCCACACATGCATGGCTGTTCTCTATTTATGTCTCAGGGAGTGCTTAAAACAGAACCTAATAGTATCATAAATACTTTACAAGAGTATACACTTTTAAATCTTGGGGGCACAAAGATGGGTAATGTAAAGTGTTGGTGGTGTTGTTAAGTGGGCAATCCGTAATGAGAGGCCAATAAGGGTAGTGGTCAAAAGCTGAAAATACACAATTTCAAGTCTATTCTTAGATGTACTGATTTGCTTTAAATAGAACATAAAACTCCTTTGTAACAACAAGGCCCAATAAGTGTCCTTAGGCAAATGAAGGGGCTGATCTCAGAGGATAAAAAGTATGTGAGTGACTAGTCTGCAGGGTAGTGGGGATTAAGTCATGCCACATATTCTCCCTGAGCTGCACACTGTGGCCCTGGCACATGCAGGGATGGCAGAAAATCAGGCTGTTCTTAACCAAGGAGAGGAGAATGAAATGGTGAGTGCTCATGGGCAGGTCTCATCACTTTACAAATGTTTAGTTATTGCACTTACTTAATTGTACTTACTGTTGTAATGTACTAGGAGAAGAAAACTGACTATTGTTTACCTCTCTAGTGATCCTGTTTTGTAACAGCTTTTTTTGTATGTTTTTATCAAAAGGGAGACATAAAGCAGTAACAAGCATATAATTTCACATTTTAATTTCCTCCCCTCCCTCATATCACTCATTTAAGCTGAAATGACACTAAAATGTGCCTGGAAGGGTATTCAATCTTTGTATTTGCAATTTCACCCTAATGTATATTTATCTTTTTCTCATCCTCTTTTCCTTCATCTTCCATCCAGAGCTGTTTTTTCAGTTCACTCTGCCCTAGGTACTAAGCAATACTACGCCCCCACTATGTCCCTTTTACACTTGACAATTGGAACAGAAAAATATACCTATATAACCAGAATGGGTGGCGCTGACTCTAAGTACTATCTTATACTGGAGTGTCTACATCAATGATGCATCAATTGACTCTTCTCCAAAGAAATTATACAATTGCTTTATTCATAAAAGGTAATAAAATTTCCAAAATGATAAAATTAGGTAACTTACAATTGAGTGAAATTAGTCATGTCCTTGTGTCGCGTTTCGGGGTCCTGCCCCTTTCTCAAAACCAAATGGACTGGTGTATGGGATACGAACAGGCATATATAAAGGTACCCAGATGCAGATCAGATCACCTGATTTTTATTTTTTTTTAAACAAGTACAATTAGTATATAACAAACATTCTCAGACACTAGCAGAACAAAATTGTATCACATTGCAAATTACCTGTGCAATGTTTGTGGGATAGTGAACGCTGTATGGGTGTAGTAACATAGTACTCTTATGTAGTTACTGCGCATGCGTTAGGGGTACACGCATGCGTGGTAGTGAAGGAGCTGAACAGTGCAGTGTTGGCGCATGCGTACAAGCAAGCTTGGGAGGAGACGCGATCGCAATCTATGTAGATAGAAACCTTGGTAACCAGGGACGCTGAGTCTAAGGGATGCGATCGGCAGGATAGACACAGATAAGAACGCGATCGGCAGAATATGTAAGTGGTAGATGGCCCTGTAGAACGACCTAAATAGTGGAATGAAATGTAATCCCTAGTATATATTACAAAAACTTGGGCGAATAATGTAAATATGATCATTTTCTAAATGAATACAGTAAGATTATATATACACTATAGGTCTAAAGTGGGAATACAGTAAAGCCACAGAGTTATTCAGGATATAACTTATTAGAATACACTTTCTAAACTCTCATTTAGACCAGATGGAATAAGCGTGTTAAGTTTATATATCCAGAACATTTTGCGATGTTTCAATGTCTTAAACCGATGTGGTACATCGCTTTTAACCATTTCAATGGGTTTGATGGTTAATTTCTTATAGTCACAATCGTGACATTCTTCCGCGTGTTTGGAGACACTGGGGCACATTTACTTACCCGGTCTTTCGGCAATCCACTAAAGTAGTTCCTCCGACGTCCACCAGGTGTCGCTGCTGCACTGAAGTTCCTCGGAATACACTGAACTTCACCAAGCCGGGCCGAGTGCAGGTAAGTGCGTGTCCAGCGACACTTTTTAAAAAAAAAATACGGCGGTTTTTCCGAATCCGTCGGGTTTTCGTACAGCCACGCTCCTTGAATTTCGTCGCGTGCATGCCGGCAACGATGCGCCACAATCCGATCAATCTGGGGCAATTCAGGGAAAATCGGCGTAAAAATGCAATTCGGCCCATTAGTAAATGACCGCCACTGTGTTTCGCAAAACCTTTGTCAATATAACTCCGATGTTTATTAAGTCTCTCCCTCAGTGGTTGAATGGTCCGTCCAATATATTGTACTTTACACGTACATACCAGGAGATAAATGACATAATTACTACTTCAATTCAGAAAGTCTTTAATGGGAAATTATTCACCTGTGATGTTTGAACTGAAATTTGTACGTCTGTGAGTGATTGACTCGCAATATTTGCAGCATGTATGGCTGCATTTGAATGAGCCAATGGAAAGAAGGATATAGAAGGTTTTATAGAGCCATTAGATGGTTTCAAATGGCTTGGGGCTAGGATATTTTTCAAAGTTTTCTAGCGCCAATAGGTTAAATGTGGCTTTGCAGGAATGATCTTTTACCTCAAAAAGATCATTCCTGCGAAGCCACATTTAACCTATAGGCGCTAGAAAACTACAAAATGACTGCAACTACTACAAAATGATCATATTTACATTGTTCGCCCCAATTTTTGTAATACATACTAGGGATTACATTTCATTCCACTATTTAGGTCGTTTTACATGGTCATCTGCCACTCACATATTCTGCCGATCGCGTTCTTTTCTGTGTCTATCCTGCCGAGTCCTATCCTGCCTTAGACTCGGCGTCCCTGGTTACCATAGTTTCTATGTACATAGATGCCGCATCTCCTCCCAAGGTTTCTTGTATGCATGGGCCAGTCGAACACTTCGCTGTTCAGCTCCTTTGCTACCACGCATGCGTGTACCCCTAACGCATGCGCAGTAACTACATAAGAGTAACACTTCTGCCTCCACAACACATCAAGGGGCCATGTTACTACACCCATACTGCATTCACATGACTAATTTCACTCAATTGTAAGTTATTTCATTTTATCATTTTGGAAATGTTATTACCTTTTATGAATAAAGCAATTTTATAATTTCTTTGGAGAAGAGTCGATTGATGTATCATTGATTTAGACACTCCAGTAAAAGATAGTACTTAGAGTCAGCGCCACCCATTCTGGTTATATAGATATATTTTTCTCTTCTGTTTGTTCATTCCACCGGACCACCGTGGTATTTTGGGGGTTCCGGCCTTTATCTTTATACCAGAGGCAGTGACCCTAGTACAATTAGAGCCAAGACGTTAAAACCTGAACGCCAGGAACTTGTAGTGTACGACTGAATCCCCAGTGCGGGATATTTTGCCTATACCCAAGTGGCAAAAGGAAGAGCAGCTCCGCTGTGGGCCCCCCTCATGTATCACCCAAGGGGCCGTCCTTTTGTCTGTTTTTTTTGTTTTATATACACTTAACAATTATCCTTTGAAATTACAGTGATATTTGTATTAACGAAGCAGATGAAATATGAAACTATCTCTTAATTCAATTATTCAATATTCATCGAATGTGATAAAGCACCCACATTCACACTATGGGTGTAGATCTATCTGTTTTTTGGAAGGTTTTTTTGCAATTTTTTTTTATTATTGCCTTCATCTTTGAATTGTGCCTGGTGGCAGATGTTGATGCATGATGTAAAAAAACTAAAGTCACAAAGAAATGTGCAAATACACTCCAGGCATAGGAAACTATATGTATGTGTTTTGTATAGGCAGTTCCAAAAATTGCTAAAAGTTCAGAATTTGCACAGATTTGGTAAAAAAAAAAAGAGTAGAAAGAGCAGAATAGCTTACAAGAAAAGCAGATGCAAATTGCAATAATGACCTCCCTAAGTGTTTACAGTGTATTTGCATTGCCTTGGTGTCCACATGGAGTTTGCATTGCCTGTATGCATGAACACCACCATGCAGAATACAATTACAAGAATGTAAGGGTATAACCCACTTGTGCCCACTCCTACACATAGTACCCAGAAAATGATTTCTGGGCTTTTATCCAACTTTAGTGGTGTAGAAGTCCTCATAAATACCCCCAATTGGCTTCCTGGGAAATTTAAGCCCAATCTATAAATGTCAGCAATCTTTTTATATTTGTGGTGCCTTTACTTCCGTTTAATGATTCAAATTTGGTTTGGTTTTATATTTACTTTAGCATTAATTTTGGCCTATCTGCCAATATTTTAGTTACATATTTTAAATCAAGGTTCATTAATGATGTGGGCATATATGAGGTTACTGTCTATGGATTCTTATCTTGCTTTAGGAAGGTTTTTAGGTATAGTAAATTATTATTGGATAACATATGGTTGTACAGTAAATATTTGTAGAGATGTCTCTACAGTCATCTGTCATTTTACAGAAATCAGTAGAAAACTGGTCAGGATCCGAATTCTTACCATTAACAGTGATTGCACTTACTATCCTAACATCAACTACCGTGATTGGGGAGTTCAATATTTCAAAGTCTAATGTCTAATGTCTTCAAACCTGATAGTTAGTTAGGTTAGTTCAAATAAGCTTTCCCTTAGATCTACTACTGATGGGGAGGGCATTTTTTGATAATATGAAAACAAAACTAGATTGTATTAATTGGAGGTCTTTCACAGTTTTAACTTCCTCGTCTTTCTTTTCACCTGTTCTTTTAGGCTTAAAGGAAATGAACCATTTAAAAATTAAAAAACACCTACAAATACTTTCCCCCACTCCCTTTCCTCCTGATCCCGTTAAACTTGACATGCCGTGATCAACTATTTGAAAAAACATTAGCAGGCTGGAAAGCAGAGACAAGGGGGCACATTTACTAAGGGTCTGTGGACCACACAAATGTTGGATATTCCTTCGATTACGAAGATGAACTCCGGTGAACCTGAGTGGGGAAGCGACAGTTGCAGGATATTGGGCGCACGATCTACGTGAATCGCGACAGAGTTCATCCTCGTCGGACATTACGTATCGAGGATGGCGCAGGGAGCGGTTATGTAAATGTGCCCCAAGATGTCCAAGATGTTTCTTTTAATTGGGTGGGAAATTTCCATGTACCATGATATCATTTGGTTTTACTTATTCCTAAATCAATGGTAAATATCATCACATTGTGGGTGTTTACTTTTTTCAATTCCCTATTATTACTGCGGATAATAATAAATATTCAAGACATGACATTGATCCATTTACGATAAATTAGTAGTAATCTCTATGCATCATCGTATGATAATGCCCCACCTCATGATGTATCTGCCAGCCACAGACTAAAATATGCCAGTGATGAATGTTTGCAGGTTTTTAGAATGTGCACAGGCATGAGGAATGTGCACACCACCTTATGCTGGCCCACTCCACTGGTGGCTACTTCCATTCATGCCTCATTCACCCCCACATGACGTGGAGTGGCATAGTCATGATAATAGTTGTGCAAGAAAGCGCTTCTATGCCAGAAAACTGGTGTTGAAGCACTTATAAATGCCCCACAAAGAGTATGAGGTGTTGTAATAAATTCCCCCCACACCTTCCTATTATCCATTTTTTAATTTCTTCTGTCATTTTGAATTTCCCTTTTTCACATCCTTAATCCTAATATTTTTTTTTTTAGAATTTTTGCTATTACTGTTCCAGGACAGTTATCAGTATCCTTTGTCCTATTGTTAACCTACCCAATGTATTCTTTCCACTGTTATTTTAGTTTCCAACCGTGAGGCCTCAGGGACTTTTGATTTTATAACCTCCATTAGTGCTTGTGGTGGGACTGATTTGGGGATGCCAAAAAAATTCAGAAAATTTCTCATATTTTGAGATGCAAAATGTTCTACTTTTTTCGAGACATAGTCACATCACGTAAAAATAACTTGATTACTTTGGTTTTGTCTAAAAGTTTTCTGTTAAGGTTATATATGTTTGACACTGAGACTGTTGGTATTCTCAATTTATTTTTTTCAGTCTAATGATGACTGTTGCTTGTGATCTCTAGAAAAGTATTGGAGTGCACGTTTTTTACAATAGCCAGCTTTGATATACAGTTTGGGTAATACGTGTATGTTGTCAGCAAAGCCAGCGTTATGGGCAGGCAAAGTGGTAAAGTGGTAGGCAAAGGGGAGTATCTCTTCTTTCAAATGAATCTAAAATTGCTTTTTTCTTGATGTCATTGATCCGGAGATATTCAGGTTTAGGGTACATTTAGACGGCTGCAAATTTGTGGCCTCATATACGTTCCCACAGACCGCAATGGCGGCCTGGCGGCGGTACATTGTCACACCATAGATAGAGCATACTCTATCTTTCCCCGTGTGTGCGGGTCATGTGCCTCTTTTCTCTGTGGAGGGGGGAAGGGTCGCCGCTGCCTCCTCTCCAGCACACAGTGAACCAGTGGAGATACAACTTCTGATACAACCTCTTTTTTGTTGTGGAACTTTTTTACACTAATACTTTGTTCAATGTCTGGGAGGAGTTGTAGTCCGTCTTTGATCCCATTTTGAGGACGGTAGATATGGACCCAATAGATAAGTAAATACACAAATTATTACAACTTATTTGTAAAGGATCTGTGAGACAGTGAAGGGAGGAGATAAGATCAGAAAAAAGTATGGGATCTTCACTGGTAAGAGATGCTATTTTGTTTTTTCAAAAGGGACAGAGAAGTTATGGAGGATTCCATTTCCCCCCAGCTAACTTTTCCATTGAAGGAGAAAGGGGTTTCTGCTCTTTCAGAAGAATATTCTGGACAGTATTGGATGTAGTAGAGGATGTGGTTATCTCTGTGGTTTAAGGATTCATATCATAAATATTCATAAATATCCTGATCTTGGTAGGGTATTTTCTTATGCTGAGGCTAAGCGTACTCTGCAAAAAATAGGCAGAAAGTCTGGGGGTACCTCAGCAAATTCTGGTGGTCTGCAAGTACCCCCAACTGTCTAAAAGTTTTTTCTGGCGGTCAGTGCAGTTGCTGAATCCCTCATAATGGTGGTGGAGAGGGGCCTTTTAGCATGAACGTTATGTTGGCTCTGTCGCATGAGTTCATCCTAGATGTACCTGATATGGAGACGGATGTGTTTGTTGAGATCTCTGATCAGGAGGAAGGGGATGTTGGGGATTTCATAGATTTTGTAATTGACTTGGATGATTGCATTCCTCAGGGTCAGAATCTCATCGGAAGGGATGTTTTTGGGGAGGATGCGGTAGTTTCCAGATTGAGGGTAGGAGCTGTAATGCTCCTCTTTCTTTTGCGTTCAGTGTTCAGGTTTGTGGGAGCCACGGGGATTGGATTGATTACTTCTCCTGGAGTGGAGTGATTACTTCTCCTGGAGTGGAGTGGATGTAGGAAGTGGATGTAGGAAGTGAGATCCAAAAAGTTAAGAACAACATTAATTCATCTTTGGTAGAGAAAGAGGGGAAGAGGATTAATTTTGCTGCAAAGGTAAAGCATTTGAACAGGAAAAGCAATGTTCACAATATTTCTTTAAAAGGTTCTATAAAGTAAAAGATGTTATCTATTCTACCCTTGGCAAGAATGTGGTGGTTAGAGGGGATCCTATGATTTCTGAAATTATGAAGATTTATGCTGATCTGTTGGGGGTTGACAGAGCCGCCACTAAGAGTATTCTTCTGTAATTGATAAGACGCTGACTTTTGAAGATGCTGAGACTTTATGGTAGGAAATTTCTGAGGGTGAGGGTTTTTTGTTTCCTAAGTGAAATGACAAATGGCAAAACGCCTAGGAGTGATGGACTGCCAGCCGAGTTCTATAAATAATGCTGGCCCTTTTTAAAAGACCAATTGGTTGTTGTAGTAAGGGTCTTTTTAGTTGAAGATGAGACTTCAGAGTCTATGAAGAATGGTGAAATAACCTTAAAAGGGTTGTCTGAGACCTAAAAAAAAACTAAAAAAATAAACATTCATATACCTCCAGGGTCCTTCCCAGAGTCCAGCACTGCTGTGTCTACTGGCCGTGCCCCTGTTTATTTACAGGGACATGGAAGCGGCCATGCCCACCATTCCCCTTATATCTTAGTGCATTATACTGCGTAAGGGTAAGGCTTGCATGAGGTTCTGCCTACATGTGAATTTTTGAAAAGGAGAGGGTAGATAATTGCCCGAGGGAAAACTGTCATGCAATTGAAAATTGTGTTCAGGAACTGCTCCTTTTTGAAGATTGCTTTTTTACTGTTAGGGTGGATCCACATGTTCAGTTTTTCAGATGCAGTTTTTGAAGCCAAAAGCAGGTGTGGCTGATAATGGGTTGAGACAAAAGCTGCTGCTTCTCCTCCTACTTTTACTCCATTCCAGGTTTGGGCATCAAAAACTGCATGTGAAAAACTGAATGTGTGGTTGTGCCCTTATGTCCATTTACCTTTATTTTAAAGTCTTCAGATTTCAAATTTGAAGAGATGTTTTCAGAATGGAATCCTGTAAAGTAGAAGATCATAAGTCCTGGATTATGTTTTGTGTCTTTAGATGTGTGATTTTGGATTCTGGGAATGTTTTGTTATTTAAACAGGAGGAGTGAAGGAGTGAAGAAGTTAAGTTGTTTTTGGCCCATTTGAATGTTATTTCACCATAAAAGATGGGGTAAAGATTTAGCACAGTCTTTTAAAGAATGGAATAAATAGATAAAAAGAAATCCCAGATGCTGCAATAATATGAGTGGAGTCAAAGTCTGATGGGAAAAAAAGATTCCCCTGCAAATATTGTCTTCAGTCAGCAGTGGCAAATAGGAGAGGAAAAAGGTAAATGGCATTGTGTAATTCACCTCCTGTGAAGGAGAGGATCAGTCCATTTCCTCATCCTCATAGTTTCTCTGGCTTTCCCAGATGGTATATTCCCTCAGAGTTTTGAGGACCAGCTGGCAGCAATCCAGAACAAACAAAGTATCTCTATGCCATTCCAGCAACAGGATCAGGTGCTGTGTGCACTATGCTGGTGCTGGTGACTAATACCTATAATTCCCTTACTGCAGGGGAAGATACTGTTTATAACCGGAGAATGTGCTGGGATAGGCAGCGATCGCTTTAGGGATGGCCAGACTGGTCGGACAGTTGACTGTAATGTGAATATTGCCTTAAGGTAGTTGTTTAATGTGAATATTGACTGTAATGTGAATATTGCCTTAAGGTAGTCGTTTAAAAAATAAAAGGCATTTCCACAGTGGAATCTTGAGGTCTGAATAGAACTAAGCATGTGAAAACATATTCATTTTTACCTTCATAGTGTTGTAAGGAGTTATTGGATGCTAATGCCTGTTGTGGAGACAAAACATTCACATTTTCTGAAATGGGTGGACATAATGATGAGAAGGTGGCGCCATCTTTCAAAGATTCTTTGACTGTGGACTACTTCTGGAATAAAGATTTAATATAAACTGGACTATTTTTTTAATAGGGATCAAAATCATTTGGTCAAAGACAGGATTCTATATGAGCTATAAAAGATAAACAATGGGAAGAAAATTATAATTCTTTGGAAAAATTTATTTCAAAACTGCCATATATAGATGTTTGAAATGAGATTTAATATACAGTTTATGAAAAATGGGTTTTATATCATTTTATTATTTTTATTTTCAGGAGATATATGGATACAAATCAGAGAGATGGAGGAAAGTTTTATGTTTCCTGGGTTACATATTTTCTTTAGGACTCCTTAAGTTGTTATGTTATTGGAAGCCAGAGCTGGATGTTTGGTGTCACTGTGTTCCATGTAATTTAGCAGATGCTGATACAGTCTTGCTACGATCCACTGTAAGTACAGTATATATATATTAATTTATCAAATTAGTAAAATCTTCCTAATATGTTGTTTTACAAAGGGCCAGTTTTTTGTTGTTGGTGCAAATTATTGTATATCACAGAGTGGCATGATTTCACAGGACTAAAATTAAAATGTAACTTTTAATAAATTGATTGTATAGGTGAACAGATAATGTCATTAAAAAATAGAGTAGTTTTGGCAAAGAGTGTGGTACTTCTTAATATTGTACTAGTGTCAGTAACTACATAGATCAATCATACCCCCATCCCCCATCGGGGCCTAGCCTTTTCTTGGGGCCTGGAGGGAGCTGGGGCCCTGAACACCAGAGTGGCTGGTGGTTGAGGCTGATGTCACAGTGCTTGGTATGTGAACCAGGTGGGCTGTCCTACAGCCTGGCAGGTCTCCATCAGGTGGTGTGTGCAAGAAATTTAGAGGGAGAGGCTGATGTACTGGTTATACTTGGGTCAACCCCTTAGTGTCCGTAATATATGTCCCTGGGTAATGGATGGGGAGCCCGTGGTGGTGACCAGGAAAAAGATGGAGGAAACGTGGTGCAAAATAACTTCTTCATTAGAACAACTGCAGGCAACGGGCCAAACAGTCTTGTTACTGATGCTGGATTGTTGGATATTCCAGATTACTGGAGTGGTCATGGAGAGTGATCCTCAGGAATAGATTCACCAGCCTGGTAGTAGATACAGGCCAGGATGTGTCCAATTCTGGAAGCTGCAGTTTTGTCCTGGGTTGGTTAAGTGTCTGTACTGGAGGTGCACAGATGCTGTCTCTGGTCACTCTGTCTCTAATGATAGACCTATGCTCTCTAGGGAGAGAACATGGTAAGGTGTTGTGCTCCATAAGAGAGCTAGATTCCAAGACCTTGTGCTTTAAGAGGTTTCTGGAACTCCAGAGCCCCTCCCTGTCCAAGGGTTTATTAAACCCTGGTCAAGTGGTGGCTCACTCCCCAATCACACTCCAGTGTGCATAAAGGAAAACATTTGGATAATAGTTCACATAACTTTAACCCTTGCTGTACAGGCAGGGTCCACCTCTGCTAACAACTGATGTCCAGGTCTGGAACCTTACTGGAGGGTTCGCGACTCCCTCTTTCAGCTCCTAACCTGGAGAGGGTACTGTAATGTATTGGCAGGGGTGTTGCACATTCTTGCCAGGCTCATTAGGACAGGGATAATACCTATTTTTCCCCACCTTTCTACATTCATAGAAGTGACCACCTGCAGCTACCTTGGACAGACAACACACGTTCTGTAGTATGCAGTATGTATTATGTGTTGCATTAACAGCAAATGATTTATACATAGCTCACTGGCTGCTCCTGAATATTAGATGCCAGTTTTAGTTTATGCAACTTTGCAGGCAGTCACTTCAATTAATGTAGGAAGGTGGGAAATAACAAGTATCATCCCTGTCCTAATTAT
The DNA here is from genome assembly GCA_019512145.1 of Engystomops pustulosus. NCBI lineage: Eukaryota > Metazoa > Chordata > Amphibia > Anura > Leptodactylidae > Engystomops > Engystomops pustulosus. The sequence goes on along the minus strand of CM033643.1, from coordinate 70,911,580 downwards.
CCTGGCAAGAATGTATGAGTGATCTATCCTCTGTGTATTTACTGATACTAGTACATGAGAGTAATAGCTATTAACAAGTATCACACTTTTTGCCAAAACTTTTGATTTTTTTATGAAGTTATTTGTTCACCCTGTAAAAGCAATTTACTAAAACTTAGCCCTGTGAAACCATCCCACTCTGTCATATGTTTCAGATTTCTGGCAAAGACCACATCTGTAGACATCTGTGAGGTTGTAAATTATTGCTCAAGGTTACCATTAGTTAGGTCAACAGATTTCTAACCTGGACCAATATCAATATTTTATCCCCTCCCTCTCTATTTCTATGTGTGTTTTTTATTCATTGTCCAGGGAGAACTTAGAGACTACATGAAGAATTTGGTGATTGAGATCAATCTTGATAGAACGGCAAAACCTGGGAATCCAGTTATTAGTGATGAAAATTCGATTGTACATAATTCTATAATGGAACCAGAAGGCAAGGTAACTGTATCTATTTAGAATCACAATGTTCATAAAAAATTATATGATTGTTGTTGCATAGAGATGAGCGAACATGCTCGTCCGAGCTTGATGCTCGTTCGAGTATTAAGGTACTCGAGACGGCTCGTTGCTCGGACGAGTATTTCCCCTGCTCGAGAACCAAGCACAATAGCAGGCACCATGCAGAGGTACCACAAGTCTCAGCAGTTCAACACAACTCCTAGACAGCGCAAAGTCTTAGAAGCCGCTGCCCGGGGCGCATGCCAGAGACCGCTGGTAGCGGAGGAGAGGTGGAGTTTGCGCCAGAAATCGGAGAACCCTGCTAGCACCACCAGAAGAACCAGAAGTCCCAGCATTCTCCCCAGCAAACCTGACAGTTTTGAGATGATATGGGATAATCAGAGGTCTAAGTTGAGGAGAACAGGCACTATGTAAGCAGCGGTGCACCTGCCATGAGGCAAGTTGAGCATCCCGCTTCAGCGCGCCTCCTGATCAACGGGGGGGGGGGGCGGACCATGCTTCCACTTCCCACAGGCTGGTGCTGAGCTCCTGCATGCGGGACAGGCCCGTGTTGAAGCCCTCCATCCTGCCGGACCTTGCGCCCACCCCCACCGCCGCCAGCACAGAGCTTCCGCCCCCCTGCCAGGCAGCATCACATTCCAGTGCTTTGTCTGGCACCGTGCTGCCAGCCGACACTGTGCTCCCCTACATGGCGGTACGCTGTATGCATTTTATACTACATGGTGATACACTGTATGCATTTTATACTACATGGCGGCACGCTGTATGCATTTTATACTACATGGTGGCACGCTGTATGCATTTTATACTACATGGCGGAACTCTGTATGCATTTTATTCTACATAGTGGTACGCTGTATGCATTTTATACTATATGGGGGCACGTTGTATGCATTTTTTGCTAGATTCCAAGACCTTGTGCTTTAAGAGGTTTCTGGAACTCCAGAACCCCTCCCTGTCCAAGGGTTTATTAAAGGGTTTATCGCACTCCAGTTTGCATAAAGGAATACATTTGGATAATAGTTCAGATAACTTTAACCCTTGCTGTACAGGCAGGGTCCACCTCTGCTAACACCTGATGTCCAGGTCTGGAACCTTACTGGAGGGTTCGCGACTCCCTCTGTCAGCTCCTAACCTGGAGAGGGTACTGTAATGTATTGGCAGGGGTGTTGCACATTCTTGTCAGGCTCATTAGGACAAGGATAATACCTATTTTTCCCCACCTTTCTACATTCATAGAAGTGACCACCTGCAGCTACCTTGGACAGACAACACACGTTTGTAGTATGCAGTATGTATTATGTGTTGCATTATCAGCAAGTGATTTATACATAGCTCACTGACTGCTCCTGAACATTAGATGCCAGTTTTAGTTTATGCAACTTTGCAGGCAGTCACTTCAATTAATGTAGGAAGGTGGGAAATAACAAGTATCATCCCTGTCCTAATTATCCTGGGAAGAATGTATGAGTGATCTATCCTCTGTGTATTTACTGACACTAGTACATGAGAGTAATAGCTATTAACAAGTATCACACTTTTTGCCAAAACTTTTGATTTTTTATGAAGTTATTTGTTCACCCTGTAAAAGCAATTTACTAAAACTTACGTTTTGGCTTGGTTTTAGCCCTGAGAAACCACACCACTCTGTGATATGTTTCAGATTTCTGGCAAAGACCACATCTGTAGACGTCTGTGAGGTTGTAAATTATTGCTCAAGGTTACCATTAGTTAGGTCAACTGATTTCTAACCTGGACCAATAACAATATTTTATCCCCTCCCTTTTTATTTCTATGTGTGCTTTTTATTCATTATCCAGGGAGAACTTAAAGACTACATGAAGAATTTGGTGATTGAGATCAATCTTGATAGAACAGCAAAACCTGGGAATCCAGTTATTAGTGATGAAAATTCGATTGTACATAATTCTATAATGGAACCAGAAGGCAAGGTAACTGTATCTATTTAGAATCACAATGTTCATAAAAAATTATATGATTGTTGTTGCATAGAGATGAGCGAACATGCTCGTCCGAGCTTGATGCTCGTTCGAGTATTAAGGTACTCGAGACGGCTCGTTGCTCGGACGAGTATTTCCCCTGCTCGAGATCGAGCATTTAATTAAAAAAACACAGTGAAGAACAATGAAGAATAGAATAAAAACAGTGAACACAGTGAACACAGGATCATTTAAGTGAAAAACACAGTGAAGAACACAGTGAAGAATAGATTACAGATGTTCGGCACATCTGCTTACTTGTCGGAAGATACGGCGGACCGGTGCGAACAAAATAGTAGTTCATGTGAAGAACAATATATATGTGTGAAGAACCACATTGAAGAACAACGGTGAGACAGGAAAGAGGACAAACGGGGAGCAGCAACAGAGACATTCCGTGAGCAGCACAGAGACACCCTGGTGGAAGCCGGCGAACCCAGCACAGAGACATGGCTGGCAGCGGCAGCACAGAGACATGGGGCGCAGCGCCAGAGCCACGGAGGCTACATGGGGGGCAAGGAAGCGGCAGCCTCACGGAGATGGGGGGCTCAGCTTGCGCCAGCACGGAGACATGGGGCCTCACGGAGACATGGGCACGGGAGACAGAAGCGGTGAAAGGGAGAGCAGCGGGCACGGAGCCATGGGCACGGGAGGAGAGCAGCGGGGCACGGAGAGCAGCGGGGCACGGCGACATGGGGCACGCGAGACATGGGCCAGGAGACGCAGCGGGGCAAGGAGAGCAAGGGGGCGGGGCACGTTTGTGTTTCTCGCCCCCCCCCCCCAGGGAAGCAGCAGCAAGAGGGCACGGAGAGGGGGAGCTGAGAGAGAGCAGAGGGCACAGAGAGCAGCGGGGCACAGGAGCAGCGGGGCAAGGAGACATGGGCCACCGGAGACATGGGGCACGGAGACATGGCATGGAGAGCCGGCGGGGGCACGGAGAGCAGCGGGGCGGGGCACGGAGAGCAGGGGGCACGGGAGCCGCGGCCGGGGGTAGGCGACAGGATCTCCGACAAGTAAGCAGATGTGCAGAACATATCTGCAATCTAATTCTCACTGTGTTTTTTCAACTATACAGGATTTGTGTTCACTTGTTTTTTATTCTATTCCTCACTTGTTCTTCACATCTGTTAACTTGGAGGGAGATTAATATACGAGTTTCGGAACAGTGAAGAATAGATTGCAGATTTTTGCAGAAATTTGCTAACTTATCAGCAGGACATTCTTTTTCAATACTTAACACATTTTATTCACGAACCATGGTCCCTTTGAAAAATGCTCGAGGTCTCCATTGACTTAATTGGGGCTCGTTATCGAGAGAGCACGCGAGCATCTGGAAAAGTCGTCTTGAAGAACGAGCACTCGAGCATTTTAGTGCTCGCTCATCTCTATTGTTGAACCTTTAGGCTGAACATTCATATAATGTTTTTGTTTGTATAGTAACACAAGTTATAAACAGAGTCATGTAGAGTATATAGTCCACAGAAATAGAGAAAATAATTTCACTATGACCGGAGCTCCCAATATTCTTCTCTCTCGTTATTCCATCTTAAAACACAGATGAACAGCATCAATCCTCAGTTTCTCCTGCTGAAAGTATGTCACCATTCAGACTAGCACCATCGCACTCTCATTATCCTCCTTTTATTATATTTGTAGCTGGAAGAAAATATGCAGGCAGATGGTGTGGTACATTCCAACAAAGTTAAAACTTATTTCAGTTCATCATACGCACAAGAGGCCATTAAAAATGCCCATATCACAAATTCACATAACGGGACGCTAGCTTTCCTATCCGCCTGACCCAGGGTTTCGCCAGCAAGGCTTCTTCCGGGGACCTCAAAAGTAGTTTTCTCCGAAATACTACCTGTACCACGTGCCACACCAGAAAGACAGCGGGATATCAGGGAGGTAAAGAAGTGGCTCAAACGTTGGTGTAGGAAGGACGGCATTGGGTTCATGGAGAACTGGGTTGACTTTGCTGTCAGCTACAGGCTCTACAGTAGGGATGGGCTGCACCTCAATGGTGAGGGTGCAGCTGTTCTGGGGGGAAAATGGCTACAAGGCTGGAGGAGACTTGGGGGGAGGGAAACTACACATTTTCAGGGCAAAACGACAGTGTAGAAACTGGGAAGAGTCATAGTCCATGGGGGAGTAAGGGGGGCTGGAATAATACGGATGGTAGGGTCAGAATTTGGCGTCAACAACATGAAAGCATGGATTTATCCTGCCTTGTATCAACGGTTCAGGCTGGTGGTGGTGGTGTCATGGTGTGGGGAATATTTTCTTGGCTCTCTTTGGGCCCCTTGGTACCAATTGAGCATCGTTGCAACGCCACAGCCTACCTGAGTATTGTTGCTGACCATGTCCATCCCTTTATGACCACAATGTACCCAACATCTGATGGCTTCTTTCAGCAGGATAATGCGCCATGTCATAAAGCTGGAATCATCTCACCTTGTTGAATCTATGCCATGAAGAATTGAGGCAGTTCTGAAGGCAAAAGGGGGTCCAACCCGTTACTAGCATAGTGTACCTAATAAAGTGGCCGGTGAGTGTATATAGTCCACAGAAATAGAGAAAATAATTTCACTATGACCGGAGCTCCCAATATTCTTCTTCTCTCTCGTTATTCCATCTTAAAACACAGATGAACAGCACCAATCCTCAGTTTCTCCTGCTGAAAGTATGTCACCATTCAGACTAGCACCATCGCACTCTCATTATCCTCCTTTAATTATTTTGTAGCTGGAAGAAAATATGCAGGCAGATGGTGTGGTACATTCCAACAAAGTTAAAATTTATTTCAGTTCATCATACTCACAAGAGGCCATTAAAAATGCCCATATCACAAATTCACATAACGGGACGCTAGCTTTCCTATCCACCTGACCCAGGGTTCGCCAGCAAGGCTTCTTCCGGGGACCTCAAAAGTATTGGGAAGAGTCATAGTCCATGGGGGAGTAAGGGGGGCTGGAATAATATTGGGGAATAAGAACCAAAGGAATAGGGATAGGGAAAACCATATAAAGTGCAAGCACACCAATGCCAGAAGCCTCACAAACAAAGTGGAGGAACTGGAACTCTTAATGTTGGAGCGCAAATATGATATAGTGGGTATCAGGGAGACATGGCTGGACTGTAGCTATGACTGGGCTGCTACTATAGATGGTTATAGTCTTTTTAGAAATGATCTTATAAATAAAAAAGGGGGAGAGGTTTGTTTATATGTGAAATCTGGCCTCAAGCTTGTCCTGTGAGATGACATTGGTGACGCAAATGCAAATGTGGAGTCCCTATAGGTGGAGATAAGGGGAGGGAAAAAGAATAATAAAATATTACTAGGGGTTTGTTATAAGGCTCCAAATATAATGAAGGCAGCAGAGGAAATGATGATAAGTGAAATGGATGCAGCTTCAAAGCATGGTGAAGTACTTATCATGGCGGACCTCAACTACCCAAAAATTACCTGGGGGCAGAAACCTGCAGGTCCTTCAAAAGTAGCAGGGGGGCACTGCTGGACCTTATCCTAACCAACTTGATAGGGTATCAAAATTACAGGTTGAGGGGAACCTGGGAAATAGTGATCATAATATCAAGAGCGTTAGTGGAGGGGCAACGGACACTAAACTTCAGCAGGGCAAATTTTCAGAAACTAAGGGAAGACATTATAGGCATAAACAGGGACAATGTTCTCAAAGACAAAAAGCCCCCCCCCCCTTCAAAATGTGATTATTTTTTTTTTTACAAATATTCTAAAAAAGGACTGTGAGAAGCACGTAACATTCTGGAAAAAGCATAAGAGGAACAAGAAAAAGCCAATGTGGTAATCTAGTCTTGTAAGGAGAACAATAATAACGCATTTAATGTTTTAAAACATGAAGGTAGCTATGAGGCGTTACATGATTATAGAGAGAAAAATAAATCATATAAAAAGCAGATAAAGGCCGCAAAAATAGAGACATATAGACAGATAGACAAATCACCGGGCTCAGATGGCATTCACCCACGAGTTCTGCATGAACTATGTACCACGATAGACAGACCGTTATTTTTTATATTTGAAGATTCCCTGAGGACTGGTTATGTTCCACAGGACTGTAGCATAGCAAACGTGGTACCAATATACAAAAAAGGATCAAAAAGCGATCCTGGAAACTACCTGTGAGTCTAACTTCTGTTGTGGGGAAAATATGAAGGGATTTGTTAGAGATGCTATCCTGGAGTATCTCACTGTACAAAACCTTATAACCCAGCATCAGCATGGGTTTATTTTATGAGGGATCGGTCCTGTCAGACTAATCTGATTGGCTTCTATGAGGAGGTAAGTTCCAGACTGGGGGAGGCTGTGGATGTTGTATATCTGGACTTTTCAAAGGCATTTAACACAGTGCTGCATAAAAGGTTGGTACATAAAATGAGACTGCTGGGACTAGGGGAAATCTATATATTTGGCTTAGTAATTGGCTTAGTGATGCCCCAGTGGAGTGCCACAGGGGTCAGTATTGGGGCCACTCCTTTTAATGTTTTTGTTAATGACCTAGTGGTGCAGCTGAAGACTTATATATATATATATATATATATATATATATATATATGGATTTTACTCATTTATCTAATAGGTGAGATATATACAAGTGCAAAGAATACGTTATGTCTGGAACCCCTCTGAGATCAAGTTTATTAAAACTGGGTGAGTATATCAGGTCTACAAAAGATTCTAAATATATATTAAATACTATCCTCTGAAATCCCACTTTTTGTTCATTAGTGTTTTGGAAGAAAGCCTTTCCTGCTCGGATATACACTCAAAATATGGTTTTGGCCTAACCAAACAAGAACAAAAAGTCAGGTATGTGCACCTTATCAATGCCACATTTGGTATTTCATTTGTAGATTAACATTCAAGGGAATTTACAGTTTATATAATGGATTTTAGAGGAGAGCTCTGATTTGGGGACATATATCAGGGCTTGTACCCCAGTTTTTTGGTGTACAAACCCTGAAAACGGAAGACATTGTGATTACTCCCCTTTATGCCTCCACATGAGAAGAGAGGGGCTGCTGCCAGGACAGTGGGCTATGGCCTGCATCCATTCAAGCTGATGTATGTGGCAATGCTGAAGGGGCATTGCTTTCATAATAAATGAATAAATCCGTTATGCAGATCTTTTGTTGGATGAAATAGAAACATAATGAGGGACAATTATCTAACAGATTTTGCCCTTCATTTGTCTAAAACAAAAGTCAAAAATTATAGTGATGGAAGTGCTCATTGGAACAGGTGCTTCAGGTAGTGGTAAGTACATCATGCAGGTACTCCAAGGTCTCTTGCTCTGGTTTGCAGTGGGTCCTGAAGTCTATTATGAGCAAGAGTTTACTGTAGCCATTACTAGCATGAGTACACTTCATCGCTACAGCATGGCATCTGGAGTAGAAGAGGGGCATAGGTAAATATTCTACAATGTGTGTTCTGGTTACTGTATTATTATTTAATATCTGTTCTAAATTTGGTTTATAAATTATTTTTGAGTTTGGGGTCTTTAGTAATAGTACTAAAATGTTCTGGAATCTATATAATAGCCTATTGGTTGGTATGGGGTCTGCACAAATTAACAACATAAAGAACTGTTTTCAACCTGACTCCTTTCGGATTTCTGCTTTCCTGTTGGTATATTTATTCAGTTTGATCTGAGTTTTATCTTTCTGAGATCTATTTTATTATTTATTTTCTGATCTATGGTTTCTTCTATAACCAATAGTCTGGTTTGTTACATATTGGGGAGAATTCATTAATGCTTAATTCTGCGTTTCCATAAAAATATACTTGGTCTACATTAGCAGGGACAAATTGAAAGCAATTGCATGTATAAATATATTAAAAAGCTTCTTGACTGTTTAATTTTACTTGGTTATACTTTATTTACATAAAAACAAAAATTCATGTATCCAAGAGTTATATTATTTTGATTTATATAATATTTGGGCAGAAAACAGATCTGTGGACTGAACACAATTACAGTAAAGATCATTCCTGTATGGAAACTGCTGTCAAAAGAGGTGAGATATAACATTTCTTAAAAATACGTCTACAATATTTTTATGGCATATCACACAATAAGCACTCAGCATATAGAATCTATCAGCACCATTGTGAGTTTTTTCTACAAAATAGTCTTAGAATGAATAAAAAATTTCCTGTTTGTGTGTTTAAGCATTTAAACTATAGAATTTTACAGAGTAAAGTCCAAAAATAAAACAATATTTATCTAATGTTTATGTTTGCTTCTTTTGAGATGTACAGGAAATATGCAAAAATGTTTTCTGGGCCTCTAAAGCTAAATTTACGAGACATATTACTATAGAACAATGCTTTGTACTGTTTTACCACTACTACTACAAAAGTACAATCTCCAAAACAGCAAACTCGATTTTTAGAATCTGACATGTGTCGCAATAATTGGTTATACCTTTGGAACGCTTTAACATATCCAGGTTATTTTGAGACTGTTTTCTCGTGACACATTGTACTTCATGCTAGTTGTAAAATTTAAGTGATAAGTTTTGCTTTTCATTCTGAAAAAAAATTAAATTAGGCAAAAGTTTGTAAAAAGTCTTCATTTTCAAAGTTTGAAATGTTCTTCATTCCAGACAGGAAGTAAAACTACCCAAAAAGCTTGATAATTAACATTTCCGGAAAGTCTGCTTTATGTTGGGTGATATAGAAACTTTTGAATTTTTTTAGAAAATACATTTATTTAGGCCAAAACTGCCACTTCATAATGAATTTATTAATGTAATGCTCTGAAAACTTTGATGCCCAATTTCTCCTGAGTGTATCGATACCCTATATGTGGTGGTAAACTGCTAAATGGGTGCACAGCCGGGCATAGAATTAAAGCAGCGCCATTCACAGCAGATTTGTATTGTCACATTGTCACATTGCACAGGCTAATACATTTTAACCCCTTACCGACATGTGACGTAATAGTACGTCACATGTCGGGTCCCGGTACATGGAGAGGGCTCGCGGGCCGATAGCCGGTAAGTCTTTGCTGCATATTGCAGTAAAGGCTTACTGGTAACACCCGCGATCAGTGCCGGCACCGATCGCGGGTGTTTTACCGCTGATCCCCGTCGGCAAAGGTGCCGGCGGCCTCAAAAAAGACAGCGGCGCACGGGCGCCGCCATCTTTTCGTGGATCGTCGCTCACCGTGACGTCATTGTGGAGCGGCGATCCGTCGCCATGGTAGCTTCAGGTCTCACGAAGACCCGAAGCTACTTCGGGTTAACCCATTCATTACCATGTGCTGTCAGCACATGGTAATGTATGAGTAGTAAAATCCCCATATACTGCCATACTGTAGTGATAAGTTACAAAACCTGCAGCATATTGGTTTGCTAGTTAGTTTTAGGGTATTCAACTGTACCATAGTCTTTACCTTCAGTAGCATAATCTGTTGGACCAGTAACATGTGAAATTATAAGCAAGCAATATGTAATTTTTCCTATTCAATTTTTTTTCTACCTCACAGATTTTCAACCCATTCTATTTTTTCCAAGCCTTCTCACTTATTATATGGTTTGCAACATCATACCTGGAATATAGCTTGGTTATTTCACTTATGACCATCATGTCTATTTCTGCGACTGTATATAACTTACGAAAGGTATGTAAATATGTGTCTTCTTAAAATGGCAGCATTTTATTTATTTTCACTTAATGTATATTCACAATTTTTTCTCCTTTTTAGCAATCAGTTAAATTGCACAGAATGTCAACGTCCTATAACAGCATTTTGGTTTCGGTTCTTCATAAAAATGGAGGTAAATAGTGAGATAAGGAGATATGATTGTATAGTATCTGAAATCTAGCACTGTGTATGTTAGGTAGGCTAGATTTGCAAAAAATTACAGAAAAATTAGCCAACATTTATTCAAATTAAAAATCAAACTGTTCTGAACCAGGAGGTTTTGAAAGCCATGATTGACCTCGTAGAGTCAATTGTCTGATGTTCTGGTGCTTTGTCCAGGTCAGGGCAGAAATTCTGTCTAGAACCCTGATTCAACATATGGGAGTGGTCCTCCACAGAAGGTCCAACAATTGTCACCATTCACTATCCTAATTCATGCTCAAGGATCCTTAGAGAAATGCAACAATAACAAAGCTCCATGGCGAGATTGAAAGATGATTGAAGGAAAGGATAATTAAAGCTTTATCTGACATAATGCAGCCCTTTGTGGCATAGCCAGCCACCTATAAGCCAGGGAGTTTCCCAAAAAGTATAAGCCCTACTAGGGCCTTTGGGACACAAGGTTTACCCAGACTCCCAGGAAGAGATGTTTACAGCCAACTGCAGCTCCGGTTTGCCCCCGGGAGGATATTAATCCCCAGTCATGGCTTCCTCCAACTGCCTAAAAGTGCTCCAGGAGGTTGGTCACAGCTACCACAAATTCCTGTTCTAAGAACTACAGTACCATATAATTCCAGGAAATTATAGTTCATGTAGATTTCTACTTCATTTGATTCACTTATCTCTAGATGTTTTCTTACCTGGTCTTTTATTGTGTAATAGTTTTTTTTATTTTGTGTAATACAAAAAAATATTTGATGGGGGTGTAGTTTGGCTGTGTGAAAAGCTGGCCATGTAAGTTTGAGCTCCACTACTGGACCCCCAACACAGCTATTTATACCAAACTGCCTGGCAACATTGGGACACTGCACAAAAGAAAGAGGGGCACAGAAGTATATATCAACAATGATGGTGCTGCCAACAGTGCATGTGCAACTTCATTAAGCTCGTCTGCATTGGAGCATCTCACATTCAAGGCTGGCAGACAGAGCTCTGCTCCCAAAGGAGCATCTTTAGGATTTGACTAGAGATGAGCGAACATGCTCGTCCGAGCTTGATGCTCGGTCGAGCAATCGGGAAAAGTTCGTCTCGAATAACGAGTACCCGAGCATTTTAGTGTTCGCTCATCTCTAGATTTGACATTTCTAACAGATAGAGCACTGGCTCTTACCAGTTCCCAGCCTTACCTTCCCCTGCACACACTGAAGACGAGTGGAGCATGCCGCCACTCTTATTTCATACAAAGCAGCTTGGAAGCTTCAGTATCTCATGCCTCTGACACATCTGAAGGCTCCAGAACACCTACCAGCAGCCCAATGAAACAAAAAGCCAAAGGAAAAAATGGCTCTACAAGCACTGAGGTGGGGGATTGTGTACCTCATACTTCACAACATCCCAATGAGGCAGACTTCTTTGGCTTTTCTGAAAATATGCTCAGAGGCATTACAATCTTCCCTCCAGAAAAACATGCAATCTATAATAAGACCTCTTCAAGCCTCTATTTATGAAATAGGATAAAGGGGGGGACATGTATCATAGTTTATTCTTTCTGTGGTGAATTTTTGAGACATTTGGCAGCTCTTTTTTGCACCTTATGTATGATCATTTCTTTTTACTTGTGATACATGTTCAGTTTTTCCTATCCTGGCAGGTGCAAATTTTGGCTTCTTTTTGAGACTTTTTGTTGCAAATGTCTCAAATACACAAGCCTTGTGAGGGGGTTATATACAGGAGTGTACACAAGCCATGTGAGGGGGTTATATACAGGAGAGGACACAAGCCATGTGAGGGGGTTATACATGAGTGGACAAAGCATGTGAGGGGTTATATAGGAGTGGAAACCAGCATGTGAGGGGTTATATACAGGAGTGGACAACAAGCATGTGAGGGAGTTAATAAAGGAGAGGATCTATGCCACGAAGAATTGAGGCAGTTCTGAAGGCAAAAGTGGGTCCAACCCGTTACTAGCATGGTGTACCTAATAAAGTGGCCGGTGAGTGTAGATGTATGTTCTGTACTTGAATCGAAACTTCCATGTCTGTAAAATTACTCTGTCTAGCATACATATACCATTTCATAACCTGTTGTATTATGATCCGGATGATACAAGTTATTATGAACATATATGTGACATGGTCATTAGATTGATTATACTGTATTGCAATGTACAGCTATGCATATTGTTAAAAAAAAAACAGTTTAAAAAAAAGCAATGGGCACATTGGTACTTATGCTGAAGATGACTATTGGAAATTAATCACTTGTCCACAGGTGCTGTGCCTGGTAGAAGATAAGGAGACTGCAGAGGGTGAGAGCCGTGGTCTCTTCATTTTTTTATTGGTCAAAACACAATTGTGCCAATAAGCATATTTTGGTGGAAAGCAGTCTGGAATAAAAACCAATGTGCAGGCACTAGTGCTAAAGGCTAGAGAAACATAGTAGCCCTGGTTGGAACACATCGCACACACTTTCTCATTGTACAACTCTGCTTATCTTCTATAACATGTTGCCTGCAGATCACACAGCATTATCAAGGCTCCAAGTTCATTCTTAGATGTACGGATCCACACATTGAGATCTAACTAAAACATATATAAAAAGGAAACTGCTATACCATGAACATTGATATTTGCTGTTCCTGTTAATTTAGAACTACTCTAACTTCTAGAAGTTTCTCTATAAAAACTTACCTCTGCAATATATGACACAATAAAGAGAACAACAACCATGATAAAGATGTAAACTTTCCAGTAATATGGGGTACACACCAGCTAAAGGATAAATCAAAAGACAAAGACATAAATAACAGAAAGATAGCAAATATGATAAAAACAAATTAAAAACGTTAAACTACAATGAAATCAATATGATTAAAAATCAAATTGATATACATCTAATTATATAAATATACTAGCATTGCCCGGGATAGTAAATAACTTCTCTTAGGTAGAAAAATAGAATCGGTTAACAAAAAAATGTTTTTAGATGTATCTATGTATTTAACTCTTTCTGTCTGTCTCTCACTCACTCTCTCTGCCTGTCTCTTTGTCTCTCACTCTCCCTGTTGGTCTGCCTGTCTCTCACTCTCCCTGCCTGTCTCTCACTCTCTACCTGTCTCTCTGTTTCTCACTCACTCTCCCTGCCTATCTTTCTGTTACTCACTCTGCCTGTCTCTGTCTCTCACTCTCTCACTCTCTCTGCGCGTCTCTTTGTCTCTCACTCACTCTCTCTCTGTGTGTCTCTCTGTCTCTCACTCAATCTCTCTGCCTGTATCTTTGTCTCTCACTCACTCTCCCTGTGTGTCTCTGTCTCACTCACACTTCCGGTCTGTCACTTTGTCTCTCTCTCCATCTCCCTGCCTGTCTCTGTCACTCATGCGCTGTCCCTGCCTTTCCCTCATTCTCTCTGTCTGTCTCTCTGTCACTCACTCTCTCTACTTGTCTCTTTGTTACTCACTCACTCTCCCTGCCTGTCTCTTTGTCACTCATTCACTCTCCCTGCTTATCTGTCTCTCACTTACTCCCTCTGCCTGTCACTCAGTCTCTTTACCTGTCTCTCAATAACTCTCACTGCCTTTCTCTCTGTTTCTCTCTCCCTGCCTGTATCTTTTTCACTCACTTTCCCTGCTTGCCTCTCTCTCCCTGTCTCTCAATAACTCTCCCTGCATGTCTTTCTGTATCTCAGTCACACTCCCTGCCTGTCTCCCTGTCACTCACTCTCCCTGCCTGTCTCTGTCTCTCACTCTCCCATCATGTCTCAATTTCTCTCACTCCCTCGTCCTGCCTGTCTCTCTGTCTGTCACTTACTCACTCTCCCCGCCTGTCTCCTTCACTGACTCACTCTCCCAACCTGTCTTTCTGTCTCTCATTCTTCCTGCCTATCTCTGTTACTCAGTCACACTTCCTGTATGTCTCTCTGTATCTCACTCATTCTCCCTGCCTGTCTCTCTGTCACTCACTCTTCCTGCCTGTTTCGCACTGTCCCTGCCTGTCTCTGTCTCTCTCTCTCTTCTTGCTTGTCTCTTTGTCACTTACTCATGCTTCCTGTCTGTCTCTCTGTCATTCATGCTCCTGCCTGCCTCTTTGTCACTCACTCACTCTCCCTGCCTCTCACTCTGCATCCCTGCCTGCCTCTCTGTAACTCACTTCCTGTCTGTCTCTCTGTCACTCACTTACTCTCACTGCCTGTCTCTCTGTCACTCACACTTTCTTTCTCTCACTTTCCCTCCCTGTCTCTCTCTCTCACTGACTCGCACTCCCTGTCCCTCCCTGCCTGTCTTTATCAATATCCATCTTACCTGACCCATGAGCTGTCTTATGCTCATTGCCTATAGAAACCAATCAAAGCTCAGAGCTCATATTAATTACCTGTGGCAAAATGTTAACCAATCACGGCTCAGCTTCTAACTGGTTCCTGTATCTGGTGGTTAATAAGTGTATTTTGGAAAGCGCAGGGTGAAAATTTCCATTTACAATCTTGCATAAGACATTCCCTGAGTCACAGAGAGCAACTAAGCAAAATTTGGTGATTGTAAAAGCAATGGTGCAGATTCCTTTAAGGGACATACATATATACACAACACATATATATATATATATATATATATATATATATATATATATATATATGTTTGTGTGTATATATATATATATATATATATATAACACACACAAACATACATACACACACACACACATACACACACAAACACACACTTTTCTCACCTAAATCTTTACCTCCGATCCAATGTTGTGCCTCCCATCATTGCTGGGTTTTGTTTATATACCGAGGCTCAGCAGTGACATTGCGTAGACAGCACACACTTTTTACAGCCTGTGGCCTTTAAAATGAAGTCATTGCTGAGTCCTGCTGAATTTTGGTTCGATGGGAGGTAAAAACCAAGATATGTTTCTTTTTATATTATGTTCAATATAGCTGCTTAAGTGAAAAATTCTAAGTGTCTTTTTAGTTTCCCTCCAACATTTCTAAATGTGTGTGTGAAAAAATAATTAGCTTTTCAAAGAGAATTTAACTATGTGACATCAGAGAACAAATGTATAAAGTACAAACCAAATGGCCCATGCCTATATATCTTCATACTCCCAACCATAGGATATAATACAAAGTGATATAACATATACTTGGTGTCCACCCTGGGGTTTGCTGTGTATTGCTGCCTGTCAAAGGATTTGCTTGCCTTTTTTAAAATTTTCATGAATTGTTTCAACCAAATTTAAGTAAAGGCTGACACTTTTGACCTTTGACTGCAAGCATCTATACAGTATATACTTGTAAATAATACATTGAGGGTGTCACCATGCCTACCCTCAAGGTAAAATACAAACATATGTCATAAAAAAAATTAAATGAGATAACATTTGGGCATTTATATAGATACTAGTAACAAAAAATAATGTTGAAATGATAAATTTATGTTGAACAATACATTACCTCCATAGTAGTATAAAAAGTTTCAATATCAGCAAAAATTACAAACAAATAAGCTGCAATTTGAATTATGATCAGAATGGACAACAGATCTGAAAATAAATAATATCATATGAATAACATATATTTTAAATAATTAATAAATAAAGGATATTTTACAAGCATGTCTTATAGATGTCAACATAAACGAAAAGTGTGATAAAAATATAAAAACAGCCATAACTTATTGTTTCAAGTCCTCTTCCCTCTAGTAATTACACTTAGAATGTGAAGAGAGACAAAGGGGAAGATTAATCAGAAACATCTATTTCTGTATGGCAACTAGAACAGATTTAATTTTATAAACACCTTTAATTTTGTGGGAAAATGAAAGCATAGCTCTTATTGTTTGCTATCTGCCACTAGAACAGTTCTGTTCTCAGATATTTCTGATACTTGGCCAGGAAGCCTGCCCAACAGGAGAGATCCAGTCACACAACCCACATCAAACAAAAGTAGTATAAGGGGATCAAATAAGTTCAAACCTCACAAATAGTATGCATACCTTGAAGAATGAAAGCGTGATGCTGTGTGTAAGGGGGTTTCCCACATAAATTAAAACAAGGAGATAATGGGAAATCATATCTATCATAAAACTTGGACATAATCTGAGTTATGAGGTCCCTGCAATGAGATAGGGTCAGTGGGAAATTATGTCATATGCTTTCTAATTTTCAGGACCATAGCTGTTCGGGGAAAGGGTCAGATGATGTAACACTCTTGATTTTAAGCCTAGCCACCCCAAATTTGGTATGGGATGATAACTTATTCGAAGATGGTTGCATCTTGGATTCGTTTTATTACCTTTTATTTTTACAACTGTTTTTGCATGTATTATGTGTATATACCTTGTAGCCATTTTGTATCTGACAATTGTATGTTTTGTGTTTGCACTGCCTTTTATGTATTAAACTCTTTAAACTAAATAAGTCTCTGTTTGAAGTCTTAATTGTCTGAAGAGATATCAATTGTTCAGTAATCTTGCTCCTAATTGGGTATTCTGTAATCTGGGTTTCCAAAATGTTTAGAAATTTCTGTAGACAGATGACAGGCGCCTATTAGCATATAGAAGAACACAGTATATATATATATATATATATATATATATATATATATATATATATATATATAAGCCGACCCAAGTATAAGCTGGGACCCCTAATTTCAACACAAAAAACTGTGAAAACCTATTGACTCGAGTATAAGCCAAGGGTGGGAAATGCATTGGTCACAGCCTCCCAATATATAGTCTGCCAGCCCCTGTAGCATATATCCTGCCCAGCCCCTGTAGCATACAGCCTGCCCAGTCCTTGTAGCATACAGCCTGCCCAGCCCCTGTAGTATACAGCCTGCCTAGCACCTGTAGTATACAGCCTGTCCAGCCCCTGCAGTATACAGCCTGCCCAGCTCCTGTAGTATACAGCCTGCCCAGCCCCTGTGGAAGGAAAAAAAAACACTTTACTCACCTTTCCAACGTCCCCCGTAGGTCCTCTTTTGTCTCCGATGCTCCAGTGCCGCCTCGGGTCCTTTGGTCCTCATCGGATTCTTCCGGTCATCTTCGGTTCCTCTTTGGGTCTCCGTGCTCGGCCGGCACACAGAATGACGTCAGCCACTTGTCGAAGTCAATGTTTGTAAGCCGCTGGCATCGCGAGGGGGCCCGAAGAGGAGCGGAACTTCCCGAAGAGGAGCGGAACTTCCCGATGAGGAGCGGAAAAACCTGAAGAGGATCCGAAGAGGATCCGAAGGACCTGAGGTGGCACCGGAGCATCGGAGACAGAAGAGGACCTATGGGTGATGTCAGAAAGGTGAGTTTTGACTTTATTTTTTTAGTTGACTCGAGTATAAGCCGAGTTACAATATATATTGTAACGTCTGTACCAAGACATCCCTTAGATGGAAGATTGGATAGCATTACTTCCTGTTTTGTGTTTCCTGTATGTGAACTAAGCCTAGGCCTTTGTTGTGTTTGAATTGATTGAGTCACACCCTACTCTCTTCAGATCAGAACCTGTCCTGCAGAGGTTAAGAATGTGATGGGCAGCTGATTCAGTCTGCTACAGGAGGTGTGTTCAGGAGGTGCTATTTCCATTCTATTGTTTATTCTGGTTTTTGATCTCATCAATTGAACCCTCAACTCAGAGTCTGTACTGTACCTGCTATCTTGTTGTGATTCTTGTGTGTTATTTGTTTGCTTGTCTAGCCACGTGTCTGCACAGTGGCTTTCAGAGGGACTGTCATTGTGGTTGTGCCACTTTTTGGGCACATGAGGCAGTAGACATGTGACAGCTTACATATACACTCACCGGCCACTTCATTAGGTACACCTGTCCAACTGCTTGTTAACACTTAAGTTCTAATCAGCCAATCACATGGCGGCAACTTAGTGCATTTAGGCATGTAGACATGGTCAAGACAATCTCCTGCAGTTCAAACCGAGCATCAGTATGGGGAAGAAAGGTGATTTGAGTGCCTTTGAACGTGGCATGGTTGTTGGTGCCAGAAGGGCTGGTCTGAGTATTTCAGAAACAGCTGATCTACTGGGATTTTCATCCACAGCCATCTCTAGGGTTTACAGAAAATGGTCGAAAAAAGAAAAAACATCCAGTGAGCGGCAGTTCTGTGGGCGTAAATGCCTTGTTGATGCCAGAGGTCAGAGGAGAATGGGCAGACTGGTTCGAGCTGATAGAAAGGCAACAGTGACTCAAATCGCCACCCGTTACAACCAAGGTAGGCAGAAGAGCATCTCTGAACGCACAGTACGTCGAACTTTGAGGCAGATGGGCTACAGCAGCAGAAGACCACACCGGGTGCCACTCCTTTCAGCTAAGAACAGGAAACTGAGGCTACAATTTGCACAAGCTCATCAAAATTGGACAGTAGAAGATTGGAAAAACGTTGCCTGGTCTGATGAGTCTCGATTTCTGCTGCGACATTCGGATGGTAGGGTCAGAATTTGGCGTCAACAACATGAAAGCATGGATCCATCCTGCCTTGTATCAACGGTTCAGGCTGGTGGTGGTGGTGTCATGGTGTGGGGAATATTTTCTTGGCACTCTTTGGGCCCCTTGGTACCAATTGAGCATCGTTGCAACGCCACAGCCTACCTGAGTATTGTTGCTGACCATGTCCATCCCTTTATGACCACAATGTACTCAACATGTGATGGCTATTTTTAGCAGGATAATGCGCCATGTCATAAAGCTGGAATCATCTCAGACTGGTTTCTTGAACATGACAATGAGTTCACTGTACTCAAATGGCCTCCACAGTCACCAGATCTCAATCCAATAGAGCATCTTTGGGATGTGGTAGAACGGGAGATTCGCATCATGGATGTGCAGCCGACAAATCTGCGGCAACTGTGTGATGCCATCATGTCAATATGGACCAAAATCTCTGAGGAATGCTTCCAGCACCTTGTTGAATCTATGCCACGAAGAATTGAGGCAGTTCTGAAGGCAAAAGTGGGTCTAACCCGTTACTAGCATGGTGTACCTAATAAAGTGGCCGGTGAGTGTATATGTATATATATATATATATATACAATGAAATATTAGTTTCTACTTACAGTTGGTGTAGAGTGGCTGCCGGAATGGCCTCCCTTTGGCAAACACAACTTCTACGATAATTAGATGGAAGCCAGTTATAGGAAACATTGTTGTTGTGAAAAAGTTCTCTGCGTATCTATGTTCTCTCACTGTAACATTTGCTGAGCTGTAGTTCAATGGCAGGCATGCACTGTGGGGAATGAGACAGCAATTGCATTAGTGCATGAGTTTACTTTGTATTACAAACAATATATACCAGACATACAAACCTATAAGAGAAAGTACATTAAGACAAAATAAAGATACGAGAATATGATAAATATTCATATATATGGCCTAATAATGGAGGTTTTAGCTTGTAAATCAAGTGCAGTGGTAACAACTGCTTGATCCCAAAGCAACAGTGCTCAATAGAGCTATTATGCATATGCCATGCATAAACGGTGAATATCCATCTTTATCACAGAGGACCCCTTAGCTACCCTGAATTCTACATTAACCCCTTTCCCATTGATTTTTTCATTTTTGTGTTTCTATTTTTTAATCCCATAATTTAAACATTCATAAATGTTTATTTTTTCATGTATAAAGCTTCATAGGGGCTTGTTTTCCGTGTAAAAACCTTATATTTCCTGGTACTATTCCTTCATAATATTATATTTCCTTAAAATGTTCAATGCCTGGTATTAGAAAGTGGGGAAAAATTCCAAATGCGGCGAAAATGCATTTATCTCAGTTTCTTCTGCACTCTGTTTTTACGTCTTTCATTGTGCACTTTAAGTGACATCTCCCCTTTATTCTCTGGGTTGGTACGATCATGGGCATATTAATTTCTATGAGTTAATTTTAATAGATTTTTTGATAGATTTTTTTTTAAATTCTTCATATTGCCACATTCTGACACTATTCATCTATACATACTGTGTAGAGGTTATTTTTTGCATGACAAGCTGAGGTTTTCATTTCTACCATTGGCGTAAAAGTAGTGATTTGGACATTTGGCCACTATTTTAGGTTAACTCTAAGGAATAGCCTTTGATAGATGAGATGCAGCAATACTTAACCTGTTTATGATTTTTGTTTGTTTATTTTTATATTAGTCCTAGTGAAAGACAGGTAATTTAAACTTTTTGGTTTAATAACATTTTAAACTTTTTTTTAAACTTTCTTTCTGTATGTGTAGACCACTTAGGGTAATTTAACACTAAGGGGTCTGATCATTCCTACCATATACTACAATATAGCAGTATTTTCATGCTGATGCATGATTACAGATATTTAAATACTTCCACTGACTTTGCTGGTCACATTAAACAGGTCAACTCCAGCAATCACTGGTTTTTCTGGTATGAGCCCTTTTCAAATATCCTTAATGGAACTATGACATGTCATTAAGGGGTTAATAAATAATTGCATTTCCCATGAAATAACAATATAGGAGCAGCGTTTCTCAACAATCCTTCACATCAGGGCTGGCTCCAGGTTTCAGTAGGCCCCTAGGCAATAGAACCCTAGTGGGCCCCTTTGCAGTGAACTTATGTGGTGGCATTAAAATTTCATAAACTAACTAAGATATTCCCTAGTTTATCATTCCTAAACAGCCCTGTCAGGGTTATTTTATATACAGCCCCCTCATAGTTTAAATTTCCCCAATTGCATCATGGTTCTATTATATAGAGCCTACCATGGATTTATTATTTATAGTCCCCTCACCAGGCAATTCCAGGCTTCACGTATATTAAACGTTTGCTTAAGTTTACTTAAAAGTTGTTGAAGCAGGTTGGTTAGGGAACAAGTGGGGGGGGGGGCACGTCGAGGCCTTCCAATTTAATTATGAACTGTGTTCAAAAACTGCCACAGTTATAGTTAAAATCTCTACACAAGATGGACTTTTTAATCTTTCAGATTAAACAGGTTCTGCAAAAATTACAAACTTTTAAATTTGCAAATATAATTTATATCTCTATACCTATGAAAAAGATTGTAAAGTATACACATAATGATGTGCTGTACAGTTTTCTTTAACAATTATTTCTACTTCTGCAACAACTTGGACTGTTTGAACACTAAGCTACTAAATGTATTAGAATTCTGGCATACAATTAATCTAAAAAATTAATCTACCCTCTTATATGTTTTCTTACACTTCAGCAGAAAAAGGGTGTGGGTTTTTTAAAAAGGTATAAAGTTGCAATAACATTATATGGGGTAAATTTAACAAAAAGTAGGAGCTGAAGTTAGAGTAGACATACTAACAGTAAGATAATTTAGCATCAATTTGGAGCAGTGTAAGTTTGTCAAGTCAAATTTTTTTCAAACCTGGGATAGACTTTTCAGAAGTCATGTATCTCATTTGCTTACAATAAAATGTTACAATAAAACTTACAATTTAAAGAGGACCTTCCACCACCCCAAATATTGTAACGTGAACATGCTATCATGTATGGACTTGCATTCTGATTCAGGGGCACTTAGAATTTTTTCTTCTCGGCCCCCAGTTCCTGAGATATGAGCCCTGGTGTCTGACTATTCAATCTGCAAAATAGTTAAAAGAGGAGGAGCTACAGCACAGGTGGGGTTGTGTGAGTATGCAAATTTTCCCTGACACCATCCAATCAGCAAGCAGTGTCAGACGAGTAGAGCACATGAGATCACGCTGTGTTCCATGTGCCGAGCGACAAGCAGCTGCGAGCATCCGGCATTGCAGCAAAATTAACACTGTTCAATGATTGGATGGCGTCAGAGAATATTAGCATACTCTTACCCCCACCCATGCTGCAGCTCCTCTTCTCTGACGATACAGGAAATTGAATAGTCAGACACTGAGGCTGACATCTCAAGAATGAAGGAGGCTAGGAGTAAAATTTAAAGTGCCCCTGAATCATTATGCAAATCCCTACATGATTCTATGTTCACTTTATGATATATGCGGTGGTGAAAGGTCCTCTTTAAACAAATTATCATACATTGCAGAATTGGTGACATTACTAGTGATGCAAGAGAACAAATATACCTGAAGACGTCCGTTTCATTGAACCATGGCTGCTCTTGAAGCAGAAAGAAAGCTGTGCTCTGGACAATCACAGTAAAAGTGAGATGCATAAAAATGGAAAGTAATAAAGGAGGAGACAGAAGTTGTCCAGATGGTCTATGAGGAGCCAACTTTGAGGCTGGGAAGTTTAAACTCACTGGAGGAACAAGAAACAAATATTTTGTAAACTCATGAAAAATAGAAAAATGTGCTACAAATTTTATTTCAAAATAGCATCCACACATATACAATAAGTACAGCACAGTAATAGATAAAAATATTCTTACTCGTCAGAGTTACAGTGACGTTGATGGCCAAATCTTGCATGAGGTATTGGTAGTTTCCAAGAAGTGTTTGTTTCTAAGGAAACATACATACAAGTTTGTGTCAAAGTATAGCACTACCATTAACTGCGTGGAGCAAGATAACTAAGTCATTAAAACATAACTTTTACTATTGAGCTTTAAAAATGTAGGCCACTTCACCAAAGACAAACACACATAAATTCCATATTCCATACAATCCTTAAAAATGCAAGTATGCATCAAAAGAAGTATATATATATATACATGTTGGTGGAAGCATAAAGTGTAGGAATTCCTCTATGAGAAGCAGTCTAACTAACATGTGTAGAGCTTCCACACTACAGAGAACTGACTCTATATAACTCCTGTTCTAACAAGGTTAATGCCCCAGTTCTCATCCGAGATGCAAAAAGAGCAGCCTATATTTATCCAGATGTGTCTCTTTTATAATAAAGCACTGTCATCAGGGGACCAAGTGAGAATAAAGGACATCTACCATCAGTTTGACTCGTCATCTTGAGAAGGCACAGGAACTGTTCTCACTATGTAATGGAACTCGGCATTATTCAAGAAAACAGTTTTTTAAAATATGCAAAATAGCCATAGGCGCTGAGGTTTATGCCACCCAAGTGCCTCTCGACACCACAGGATTTTAATTAATACATGACTTGGTTGGTAGACTTGGTTTTTATTGGTTTGATTATGCACCAGAAATGCTCCAAAAAGAGTCTTGAAAAACTAAAAGTGTAGGAAAAGGCAGTTTTTAGGATATTTAGACAAAAAGCTCAATATTCTTTCCCCCTTTATTACGTTATGATAACAGCTGCACCCCTCAGCTGTTACAGAACATCAATTTTTGCCACTCAGCTGCTGCAGTCAGGGGCGCATCACCCATGAGGCAACTTTGTGAAAGTTGCCTCGGGCACCAGCACTGCTGCTTTATGGAGGGGGAGGCATCTTGGGGCAGCGCTGCCCCCGCCTCCCTCCCTAAAATACTGTCTCGCCGCAACCCAGGAACATCCAGTCTCAGGCCACAACCAGTGAATTTGCATGTTAAAAAAACCCACAATGTTCTCACCTTAAGCTTCTTCTCCCCGTGGTTCTGTCTTCTTTCTTGCCTTAGTGCACTAATCATGACGTCATGTGATGTCGCTGCTGGGTGACGTCATAGTTGTGCACTCCGGGGCCAGGAAGAAGACAGAATCACGTGGAGAAGAAGGGGGCTCTGAAGGGGACATTACATTACAGGGGGACTCTGCAGGGGATATTGCATTAAAGGGGGGACTCTGCAGGGTACATTTCATTAAAGGGGGACTCTGCAGGGTACGTTTCATTTAAAGGGGACTCTGCAGGGGACATGTCTTTAAAGGGTTGCTCTGCAGTGGTCATTTCATTTAAGGGGGATTCTGGTGTGGACATTACATTAAAGGGGGGTTCTGCAGTGAATAGTTCATTAAAGGGGGTCTCTACTGTGGACATTACATTCCAGGGGGTCTCCATTTCATTAAAAGGGGCTCTGCTGTGGACATTAGATTAAAGGGGGCTCCGCTGTGGACATTAAGTTAAATGAGGGCTCTTCTGTGGACATTTTATTAATGAGTAGCTGCTGCTTTTCTTCTGGTATAATTAAGCATCTCGGCTTATACTTATATATACAGTATGTATAGTTTTTTTCCTCATAATGAAAAAGCCAAAGACCAGGGAACATTATAGATATTTGGGGCTATAGAAACAGGGGTACTATACTGTCAGTGGACACCGCAAATGCTACAGAAAAACACAATACAAACATCAACTGCTGCAGAAAAACACAGTAGACACCTCAACTAATGCAGCTCATTATCATACAAATACATTTGTCACAGATTTCAAATTGAAGGAGCACTCCAGTCACAACTTATTCATTGAATTATACCCTGTGTAGGGCCTGAAGGGAGGAGCATGATTCTAGGTACTAACAAGGTTCACGCCCTGCACCAGTGTATTAGTTTTGAATGGAGTGATCCTTCAATATTGCTGCATAACGCTCCATTCAACCTCCTTTTCTCATAGTGTTACACATACTGAGCTATGTTTTATCATGGTTACGTTATTTATAAAAGAAAAAAAAACATGGTCTTCAGCGATATTTTTTACTTTAATTCCTGGAAGGGCATCATTTTTGGTTATTCTCTTCCATTTTAGGAGTGCATAAGATAAAATATACATGGAAGGTGACAATAAAGTCTTAGATCACCTTATGTTTCGCATAGGGATACATGTACTCCTTCTATCACGTTTTTGTTAATTATTATGGTGAAAATGATGTGAGCTTCAACACCATTTCTGCTGTTATAAACAATGGAACTGGGAGATAGAGGGGCACAATATTAAACATATAAATAATAACATTATATACTTTTTTAACCACTCCGTGCACCAGGATGTACTAGTACTGTTACTGAAACAGTTGGTGCTGGTACCTAACAAGCTGCTGAAGGTTGCCGCCATCTTGGATGGCCGCTTCTCCCTGTGACATCATTGGAGGGTGGCAATCGGTTTTCATGGCATCCTGGAGTCTCATAGAGACTTGTAGGCTTCCCATGTGTAATGATATCCAATAGCCTGTAGATGATCAGTAAAATTGCTATATACTGTAATATAGTTTTATTGCAGTATATAGTATGAGCAATCAGACTCTGCAGGGTTAAAGTACCCTAGAGGGTCTGCAATAATAGCAAAAAAAACCCCCCAAAAAATAACATTTTTTAAAAAGTTTAAATAACGCTACTTTCCCTAGAACACATAAAAATAAATAAATAGTAAAAATCATAAACATGTTAGGTATCACCACATCCCAAAATGCCCATTCTATCCACATATAAAAAAGACCCAAATGTCCAAATGTTTCTGTCATTTTACCATGCATGAATTTTTGAATAAAAATAATCAAAGAGTCATGTAGGTCCCAAATTAATATAAATTACTCATCCACATCCGCAAAAAATGACACCTTGCATAGGTTTGTACACCAAAGGGACCCCACAAGAAAACACTACAAATATGTTTTTTGTCAATTTCCCTGCACTTGGAATTTTTTTAAGATTTCCAGTACATTGCCAAGAATATATATATATATATATTTGTAAACTGATGATGGATAGAGAAATCACCTCTGTCAGGAGGCAGTGTAAGGGTCATAGTTTTGCTGTGCATCCTCCTCAGACTTCCCACTAGAGGAAGGTTAGGTTGATCTTCCTCCAGATGACAGAAAAGATTCTCAGTAGAAGGCTGGGTACTCATAACCTTTCTCTTTAGGAGGTTTGCTTCCTCAGTACCACCCTGCTCAGTGCCCCCTTATTGACTTTTCTGAACTGCAGCCACAAGTCAGAAATACAACCCTCACACTGCTCACTTGCCACTGAAATAGCAGTAATCTGAATATAAGGAACTGAATCTAAGGGTTTAACCCCATAATTTATAGCTGCTATCCACAAAAGGTAGGGATCTGTATGCATCACTATGCATTCCTCCACTTCTCTGCTGTTTTTGGGGACCCTAGGTGCCAAATGCAGAGGGGGGACACACTTAGAGTCATTTTCGTGCTAAGCTCCACCCCCTGCCCTTTCTCCTGATTCAAAGAACTACTGCAGGCAGTACAGAGACAGCTCTGTTGGTGCCCCACTTCTCTCAACGCTCAGGGCAGTCGTACTATCCGCCTGGTGCTAGAAACAGCCATGAGCTGCGCCTAAAGTGAGTGTGGGAAAAAGTTCTTAGTGTCGGAAAACAAGTTTAGTTACTAACACTAACACTGTAAATCTTTTGAAACAGGCACAAAAGAAAAAATCCTGGGGTTGCCTGACAAAAAGGTGCTCCATATCTCACATCCACTATAGCTTTGAATGTTATACTACCATCATTTTCTATACATTCATCTTGGCTTTTCTGTGCTAACTATACTAGCTTAACCCCTTGACCTCCAGACCATGTATTTATTGACCCTTTCACGACTGCCGTACGACTATATACATCCTATTTGCACCTCCTATTTGCCCCACGCAGAATGGACGATTATAAAAGTTATGACAGTGGACAACTTCAAACAGCCATATATCCAGAACTTTGCCACCTAGAAACACAATTATTGTGTCATATTAAACAGGAGAATCTCCCCTTTAATATATATGGACTGTGTATGGATGCACAAAACCAGAGATATTCACCCTTAAACATAACTACCAACTTTTGGGTTGAGAGAAAAAAAATCCTAAACATGTTAGTTATCACCAAATAGTTTAATCTATCAAAATATAAAAACGAGGCGTTAGTATCATAATATTTAAAGGTTAAAATTCAGTCTTGGTAGTGAAGACTGTCAACAAAGCCATGGCCATCAACAAATCTTATATTGTCAGAAAACAAGCCTTAAAATAGAAGGGATCCCTGTCAGTTGGTTTGTTTTTTGTAGTTATTTGTTAAGACCACAAGTTGTCAAGAAATATAAAACTGAAAAAAAATATGAAGGGTGTCTTACATTGTTTTGAAGGAAAGCTGCAAATAAAAAAGTAATTATTTTAAAAATCGCTCTCTGTTCTTCAATTATTCAAATCTGATATGTGTAAGTGGCTTCCATGTTGAATTTTACCTCTTCTAAACAACAATCATATTTTAGTACCTTGGTTCTATCCTCTTTACCTGTTATACTGAACTTTATGGGTACTATGAAGCTACAAAGCATTATATGTCATCCATGTTGAACAAAGATAAAAAAAAAGGAAACTGTCATACCCAAAAAAGAAACAATATGCAAATGATCCCAATGAACTGAAACATGGTCAAGAATTTGAAGATGGAGAATGATGTAACAAGAGTATTCCGACCCTCCCTGCAGAAAAACACATTTGTTTTATTTTAAAAATTATTGGCGAATATTTGTTAACATATAAGAAAAATTATATAAGGGGCACTGTCCCTTTAAACAGCTAGCAAGATGCATTCAGCTTTCCTGAATTCCAAGGTAATGTGAGGATTTAAAAACCGTTTAAAAAACATCATGCAAATTAAATACATAGGATGGCACTCACCAATTTGTCTAAAAAAAACAAGGGAAAGAAAGAAGCACTGAAGAGTTTAGTCACATGAAAGGGAGAGAGCAATCGCTGAGTGCCATCTTCTTGGTTCTGTTTGTGTGGTTTGTAATAAGCTAAAGAACTTGAATTAAGAAAATCTAATTCTAGCAGAAGCTTGCACCAAAAACTTTTTATAAAGTGTCTTATACCGTTCAAAGAAAATCTAACATCAAAATCAAGCATGATGAACCAGGGACATTTACTCATAGATCCAGGCAATGTGACTGTGGTAACCTTTTATATTTATTATTCATGACCTCCTTTCTTTAAAAATAAACTATAAAAGTTATGTTGATGAGTCTCACCCTTCCCCCTGCTTTCTCAGAACTTGTGTAGTGAACACTTTCTGCTGTATTCTCAGTGCTGAAAGAAAAGGAGAGAGGGTGAGACATTGTAAAGGTCTGCAAAGCCAGATGACAGAGAGACTAAGAAAGCCCCTCAGACTCATTAGCATAATTTAAGTGTTGTGCAACACCCCTGCCGATGCAAGGCAGAGGGGTTGTTGCGAATATGTCCCAATATGTAGTCTGATCAACCCCACAGCAGGTCACTACACAACACGGGGAACACTGCAGCGGTAGATCCTGCCTGGTAAGGCAGGAGTTAATTGGTTAATGTGATGTCATTCCATCAGCCAATCACAGCTGTTATCATATTGTATTGTAAGCTGGGATGTAATTGGAGGAGTAACCACCACCTGACCAGGAGCTGAGGAGAAGTGACGTTTGGAGAGTGCCAACAGTCAGTTCAGTCAGTGTAGTGAGGAGAGACAGAGAGCGCAGTCTGACAGGAGTCAGTCAGAGAAAGTCTGACAAGAGTCAGTCAGAAAGACTAGTCAGTCAGACCAAACAGTGAGACAGTAGAGCTCTGAGGAGTTAGTGAGAGAAAAGGGATATCATCCTACCTTCAAGGGTGATATCTGAAGTAACCCAGGACAAGCTGAAGCATCCTACTAGGACACAGTTATCTCCCAACCTGCCCTTTCATCCAGCTGGTGATCAACCCCTGTGGTTCCCTCTCTAAGTGCATCCCCAGCTTTTTACTATTTTGTCAAGATTCGTTATCCACTGTTCCTGTTGGTTCCAATAAAGAACTGTAAGTTGCTTTTAGACAACGTCTGCCTCCGTCTGATCCCTGCTACTACGGCTGTCACCATCACGGGCACCTTATCCACTACACCGGGACTCATACTCCAGACCCCAAAGGGTTGCCCCAGGGAGAACCACTATAACAGACTCTCCCTCATCATTTCTTGCCAACACCACCTGCTAGAGACCTGCCAGGCTGTAGGACCGCCCTCCGGTCCCCATACCAAGCACCGTGACACTAGCATGCCTTGGCCGCAACCGCCAGCCACTCCAGTATCCCGGGAACCGGCTGTCTCCAGGCCCCAAGAGAAAAAGGCTAGGCCCCGGTGGGGGATGTTGCAGTTGATTTTAGAAGGAAGGAGGCTATGTATCACAAATAGAAGAAGATTACCAGTCACAGTACTAGAATCTATGAGTCAATGTCACTGGTTTATAATGCTTGATTTTGATGGTAGATTTCCTTTAAATGGCCATCCTTTGTATTAAATTTTCACTCTTATAGAAAAAAAAGTACTTCATTTCAGAAAAGAGCTTGCAAGCTAAATTGAACAAATTGAATAAAATGTTTGCTGAAGTATGCTTTGGCTGTACGATAAAGCATTTATGGCCACATTTATGTATGGCCACATGTAAGTGCCTACGCCACCCGACATGTCCCAAATCTATAAGGAGGCTGTGGCCTCTGGATGAATCCCTGTGGCCAGCAGCAAAGTCATGCACTTCCTAGGCAAGTTCTGACCAGGCCTAGAATGGCACCATAGCCTGTGTCTGAACGTACTTTGCGTCGGGAATCTAAATCACTGCATTTTCATGAGTACAAGCCATGATAAATATGGCCCGTATACTCCTACAAATGGTAGTTTGTTTTGGACAAATATATAATTCAGCATAATACATATTAAAGGATCTGGCACATTTTTTAGTCTAATCAAACTTTACCTTGACTACTTTATAAGTATATTGAAGCCATTAATTTGTGCTTTAAAGTAAAACAATAAAATGACTGTAATATAAAACATATTTAAAGGAAACCTACCACTTAGAATGGTCGGTGTAAGCAGTAAATACCGAGCACCAGCTCAGGGTGAGCTGGTGCCGGTACTTACTTTCGTTAGTGTTATAAACCGCAGTATCGCAGTTTTAACACTTTTTAAACTCTAGAGCAGAAGAGGCTTCGGCGCTGACGGTCGCGTGCAGCGCGAAGAATCTTCTGCTTAGAGTTTAAAAAGTGTTAAAACCGCGATACTGCGGTTTATAAGACTAACGAAAGTAAGTACCGGCACCAGCTCACCCTGAGCTGGTGCTCGGTATTTACTGCTTACACCAACCATTCTAAATGGTAGGTTTCCTTTAAAGTCAACTAGCATCAATATATTGGGGAAATTAAATTACAGTTTCTATAATACATTGCACTAACAATATTAAAAATATCTCATTGATTAAATTGATTAATTGATTGATTATTGATAAATTGATTGATTAAATCAATATATTGATCCATATTTCAGAAATAAAGAATTAAAGGTAATGTCCACTTTCAGCAGATAATTTTTATGGCTTCTGTAAGGAAAAGTTATATCATTTTCCAATATAATTACTGAATTAATTCCTCACAGTTTCCCATATCTCTGCTTGCTTCTTCTAGTGGAAAGAAGTCTGTCACTGGTCACGTGAGGTCACACAGGTGCAGGGCTGGTTATTATCACAGTGTGTAATCAGAGTCGTGTGATGGTTGTGTGATGGTCACATGACCATGGACAGATTTCTATCCACTAGATGTAAACATAAAAGCTCTCTATGAAGGACAGCAAGCAGAGATCTAGAAAACTGTGAGGAATTGATACAGAAACCAAAACAAAAAACAAGCCAGTGTGTATAAAGAATTTTTCTTGTAAGGAATTGATACAGAAAGTATATTGGAAAATTGTATAACTTCCTTACACAAACAATATCAATTATTTGCTGAAAGAGGGCACCCCTTTAATACTTCACCCTAAAGAAGGTGATAAAAACAAGAAAAAGCTTATTTCTAAAACTTCTATTTCCACAATAAGCTGTAGTACATTGCTTGTCCTTTTTTTTTTTTTTTTTTACAAAAAACGTATTATTTACCATGTTAACCTAGATTTTTAGGGAGAATGTAACAAGGTATTTCATTCAAATAATAAATTAATCCATAGAGTAGTGCAATAACAATACTTTGTAAAACTTACTTGATGAGCAATGGAACACATTCAATGTTTGGTATTTTGGAAGTAAATGGAGATGCCACAGATGCTTCTAATTCAGAGAGTGAAATTCCAGCATGAGCCATTTTAAGCGCCTTTTGCACAAACCCATTAAATTTTGAAAAACAAAGAAATAATTGTGTAATTTAGTTTAAAATAGACAAAATGGTTACAGTTATCTTTGTGAGTATAAGAAGAATTATAAGTCACATGTGCTTGCTTATTTAAACCATTGTAACTTACAGTACTGAGTCAAAAATAAAAATTTCTAATTATCTTATTTACAGTCTTAGCAAGTTATCACCCAGGCATAATGCACATTACATTTGTTTCCTACTTTGTTCATGTAAATATGTGATTTATGTTACTAAAGGATTTTTTCAGGTTTTTCTAGGTATTGCAGGATTCTCTCTATGTTGATTCTCCACTATTGCTGGTTTTGGTAACACTGAGATTTACTATACTTCACTAAAAACGTTCCAAAAGTTTGAGCAAATACATTTACAATTCTATTATTCCATTTTGTAGAAGTTTCATAAGAAGGGATGAGGGAGTCCATTCAAGTTTGCCTCTGTTGGCATGCTAAGCACCATCATTTTGGGGAGGATCATATCAACCCATGATGTAATTGGGGAGGGGTGAGGTATATGTCAGAGCAGTATAAATGTTGTTGGAGACTTGCCAGTGGCATTAAAAAGTTATTATCCAGTTACCATCGAAGGGAGTTGAGCCGGATCCAGACCCAGACTTCTAATGAAGTTCTTTGGTAAAGCTCAGTACATACCTGAATATTGACATTCAGATCCACTCAACCCTGCTTTTAAACTACTGTATATATTCCAGTATAAGCCAAATTTTTCGGCACCAAAATTGTGCTGAAAAAAACCAAGCTCCTTGTACAAGGCTGGTACACACAATGAAGTCAGCCTTTTGCCGTCGTCATTGTTTGTGAGCCACCGGCATCACAAGGAGACATGAAGAAGAGCTGAACGAACCGAAGAGGAGTCAAAGAGGAGCGAAAGGACCAAAAGAGGACCTGAAGGATCCAAATAGGCACCGGAGCATCCGAAGCAAGAAGAGAACCTGCGGGGGGCATTGGAAAGGTGAGTGCAGTGTTCATTTTCTTTAATTAAAAGCTTGGCGTACTCAGGGCATGGGCTGGCAGGCTACATACTTGGGGGAATGGCAGGCTATATACTTGGGGGGCTGGTTGGCTATATACTGTAGGGGTTGGTAGGCTATATACTAGGGAGGGTAGGGGCTGGAAGGCTATATATTGGGGGGGGGGCTGGCTATATACTGCTGGTGCTGGCTGGATATATACTGGGGTATATGGGCTAGTCAGTTTTATACTGGCTGGAGGCTGTGACCAATGCATTTCCCACCCTAGGCTTATACACAATAGGTTTTCCCAGTTTTTTTGCGTTAAAATTAGGTACGTTGGCTTATGCTGGGGTCGGCTTATACTTGAGTATATATGGTATGTAATTATTTGTGCTGTGGTGTCCATATATAGTTCATATCAGTATGAAGCTGAACCGCCATTTAAACTGAAAAATATAAACTCTCAGATAAAATTAAAGAACCCTTGTTATCCAATAAACTTAGCTATTAGATAATTGCATTTTAATGTAAATCTTAACAATATAGTAGCATTCCATACTGTATGTAATAATGTTATCACTTACCTTTTTGCTGATAATGCTAATTTGTCAGAATAAATAATTTTTCTACTAAATTTCCTTACCCCACAGTCATTGGCTCCATCTCCACACATGCCAACAAAATAGCTAGAAAAAGAAAATAAGTTGAATGTGATGGTTGCATAATATTTATATTTTTGTACTTAGAAACATAAAAGTAACAGAAAGAATACTTTTATTTTCAACTTACTCTAACTTTTGAAGCTCTTCAATTAGACTCGACTTTTGCTTTGGAGTCATCCTTGCAAAAATGGTTCCATTTAATAGTATCTTTAAAAAAAAACATATTACAAGTAAGGCTTATATTTATATGAATATTACTAACTTAACCTTATGACATGACCTAGTTTTCACTAATATGGTGTCCTACCCCGTTCTTTATAATATCAAATCATCCGGTTATACTGGAATTAAAGACAAAATAAAAGACAAAATAGAAAACTTTTCAATACTTTACTCAAGCAAATAATACACGTGACTACAAGAAACTTTACAAAGAAAATATGCAAATATGTTTTCCATGTCAACCTTGAAAGGCACAGATGAGAGTCTATTCTTTTTGAACAGACATGCTAATTTGACAATTATCTCGCATCATATCACTGGTAATCCATTGAGGTATACAAAGCTGTCTTAAAGGTAGCACTGATGCAAAGTTTTTCCTATGTGCCATACGTTATATATTAAGGGACCATATATTTTTCAGCTCGAAAGAGTAATGTAATCATACCTTTGTATATGTGAGAAATCCATTCAAACTCCAATATTGTAGCTGTTGCTTATTACATACATGTATGGGTACACATATTTCTACCTAACGCTATCTAAAGTTCTACCAAACACTATCTACATCTTTGTATGGTCTACAAAGTTGACAAGTTCTCTGTAATCAACTTTATTAGAATATAATGGTATACATAAGACACTTTTACATGATATAGGATTCAAGGATTGAAAGAATAGTAAAGAGGTAAAATCAAGTTATACAGTGATAAGTGACATGCTCTATTATAAAAAATCTAATGGCTCTTTTTATATGTCATATACAGTATTACCCAATTATTTAGAATATTGGACACCTTCTTTAAAAAAAAACCAAACAAATACAAACATTCCACAGTTTTTCCTTGTGGAAATGTTTAAATTACCTAACACCTGGGTAATGAAATTCATATTGTCAGAAGATTTTTGAATTGATAGTTGCGCATTATTTTTTTTATGGAGTATATAAATACATATTAGCCCTTTCCAGAAGCAGTAAGTTTTGGAATAATTTTTTAGCCGGATGTACATTATTAAGTTATGTATATAAACAAAAAAAATGTGATATATCTTAGAATGCCTAGGTTCAGACTAGACTATTATTCTACACTTACTTTTGGCAGCAAATAGGGAAAATGTTGAGTTAAGACTTGATAAGACTTTCCATTCATTGCAAAGTGATAGTTTCCCAAGGTTGTAGGGTTATTCATCCATGCTTTATCTGTATCAATATGTGTCTTCTGGGAGAAAAAAGTGAAAGAGTGGATTATAAATAAGCAATGATGACTTTTTTTGACAATTTTGTTTCACATAGTATTTACATTAAAAAAATCTCCAGGCTACATAACTTCTTGGTTTGTTTGAGCCTCATTCTTAGATAACATAGCAAGAGGCTTTTCCTTGTTTAAAGAGGACCTGTCACCCCAAAAAACTGCACAAGGAGCTGCTTACTGAAGTTACCCCATTTTTGGCAGTGATAAACTGCTGGCTTTATAGGAACCCTCCGATAAAGCTAGCAGACACTGCAGCGCCATACCTTCAGAACGCCAGACTAACCTTACATCGAGGGGGGGGGACTAGGAGGCACTGACTGCTGCATGAAGCCTGGCAGTCACCAGCCTCCTATGGAGTGGGAGGGGCGGTCCGGGGAAGAATCAGCGCCTCGGCTGCCCCTCATGAATATGGTGCTAAAAATGGGGTAGATCTAGGAGCTGCTTACTTTATTAACCAGCTGCTTATATATTTTTTATGGGTGGCAGGTCCTCTTTAAACAACCAGATGATCAGCTCATTCTTTGGACGCTGCTTAAGATGCTGCAGGGAACCTGTCACCAGGAGACCCCATTTTAACATTCTCTCCGTCCCCATAGAGCATTGCACATACACTGCTAAACATTTTTTGTATGAAAAATTGGTTTTTCAGAACAAAAGATAGGTTATTTATTATCTTTGAATTTCCTGTGTGTCTAGTCAAGTTGCCCCCTGGATGTGGCTGAAGAGGAGTAGTTTCCCCACACCCTTGCAAAACCGCCCCTCTGTGTGTGATTTTCAAAAGACTAATCCCACCCCTCACCCACCTATCCATGTCCCGTCCGCTGTCCTTAACCCTGGCTGACCGTGTCAGTCATTCTGACATGGGGTAAGCATCTCTCGTACCGTGTGCATGGAGGTCAGTGGACCCCGGGAGCTATACAAACTACTTAGTTACTTAGTATTCATCTGCGCATGTCAGTGCACTTGGTACGAGAGATTCGGACCACGCAGGTGCCAGAATGCCTGACGTGGTCAGCAAGAGTTCCGGACAGCGGGTGGGACATGTATAGGTGACTACTGCAGGGGAGGCGAGCCCGGAGACATAAAAATGACTGAGTGCTGAAGAACCACGAGGAGTCGTCCCGTTCTGGAGGCGCTGTCACACTCAGATAATAGACTGGGATGGTGTATCCATAAAACCAGTTTTAATAAAAAGTAAAAGGTAAAACACTACGCGTTTCGGCCCCGGGCTGGAGCCTTCGTCAGGTGGATAATTACATGTAATTATCCACGTAGTGTTTTACCTTTTACTTTTTATTAAAACTGGTTTTAAGGATACACCATCCCAGTCTATTCTCTGAGTGTGACAGCGCCTCCAGAACGGGGCGACTCCTCGTGGTTCTTCAGCACACAGCCAAGTCCGTCAACTCTGGTTTGCCCGGACCTGAGTCCCGTCGGCAGCAGTCCCTCCATCTATTTTACGCTCTATCTTTCACTGAACCAGGTGAGAGACATTCTATTATATATTTTCCTTATCAAACAATACACTTGAATCCTTTGCGCTTTTTGTCTCCCCCTCCTATTGGCCACGTTGATGCATACCTGTGGATCCCCACATTAACGCATCTAACACCAGCCCTCCATTTATAAAAATGACTGAGAAAGGTGGGGGAGGGGCTGGATTAGTCTTTTGAAAATCACACACAGAGGAGCGGTTTCCTGAGGGTGGGGGAAAACTACTCCTCTTCAGCCCTGCCCAGGGTTCGACTTGACTAGTCACACAGCACATGTCATTCTGAGGTAATATATAAGTTATCTTGTGTTCTGTAAAACCAATTTTTCATACAAAAATGTTTAGCAGTGTATGTGCAATGCTCTATGGGGAGGGGGGTGGTTGGGGTGGTACTAAAAAGGGGTCTCCTGGTGACAGGTTCCCTTTAAACACATGGGTTGTTCTGAACACCGAACCCCAGTCAGAACTTCTTGCTGAAGTCTTCGAACAGGGGACTGATCATGCAATATTCGGCATGGACACAAACATTTTGGTTCAGGTCCACTCATCCCTATTTGAGACCATCTTACTGGAAATTAGACAAAGTTTATCAGTGTGTAGTTTGTGCTATAATGCATGAAAAGGGGCAATGCATTAGACCCCAGCCTATCTAACACTGAAAATTAAAGGATACAAGTTTATTTCATACTTTGGCCATTATATAGTTTCCATTTGCCTCATTGTCAGTCAAAGTTTTCCAAGTAATTGAAGCAGGTACATTTTTCTCAGGTTCACAGGCCTCCAGCATAATAATGTTACTGGTAGAAGGTATCATTCCTGATTTCTTTCCAACTGTTACAGCAGTCTGAAGGTTATCACCTAGAAAATGAATCAGACATGATGCACAGTCTAATAAAGGGGATGTTTATGTATCTTTTGTACACCTTGTAATTTGTAAGGGATACAACAGCACACCAATAAAGAAACTGTTCCAAAACGTCTTTAATAAACAGATAGACAGTCTGATCAAAGGAATGTTTGTAGACAGTGATTTATACAATATACAACAGCACATTAATAAAGGTTTCAAAAAGGTCTTGCAATTTTTCCCTCTTTCTTTTCAGTCTTAATCATAGTATATCATAGTATATATGGCTGGAAGGAGACACAAGTCCATCAAGTCCAACCTTTAAGAATTAAATAAATGTTTTATCCCCATAACCCGTGATATTTTTTCTCTCCAGAAAGTCATCCAGGCCTCTCTTGAACATGTACATAGAGTCCGCCATAACAACCTCCTGCGGCAGAGAGTTCCACAGTCTCACTGCTCTTACAGTAAAGAACCTTTGTCTATGGTGATGGTAAAATCACCTCTCCTCTAGGCGTAGAGGATGCCCCCTTGTCCTGGTCACAGGCCGAGGTATAAAAAGATCTTTGGAGAGATCCTTGTACTGTCCGTTCAGGTATTTGTACATTGTAATGAGGTCTCCCCTCAGTCGTCTTTTTTCTAAACTGAATAATCCCAAATTTTTTAATCTGTCAGTGTATTCTAGTTCCCCCATTCCCCTAATAATCCTGGTTGCTCTCCTCTGCACCGGTTCCAGCTCTACTATATCCTTTTTATACACTGGTGCCCAAAACTGTACACAATATTCCATGTGTGGTCTGACCAGGGATTTGTATAAGGGCAAAACTATGTCTTTATCATGAGAATCTATTCCTCTCTTGATACATCCCATTATTTTATTTGCTTTAGCAGCAGCCGCCTGGCTCTGGTCACTAAAATTAAGTTTACCATCCACAAATACCCCCAAGTCCTTTTCAGCTTCAGTTTTACTAAGTAATTGACCGTTTAGAACATAATTATACTTTTTGTTTCCATGGCCCAAGTGCATAACTTTACATTTATCTACATTAAACCTCATCAACCATTTCTCTGCCCATCCCTCAAGCTTCCACAAATCCCTCTGTAATGCTAAACTATCGACCTCAGTATTTATTACTTTACACAGCTTAGTATCATCTGCAAATATTGAAACTAGTGTAAACCCACTACAAGGTCATTAATAAAAATATTAAAAAGAAGTGGCCCCAATACTGACCCCTGTGGCACTCCACTGGTAACATCAACCCAATCTGAGAATGTGCCATTAATGACCACCCTCTGTTTTCTATCACTAAGCCAATTACTTACCCAAATACACAGATTTTCTCCTATTCCCAGCAGTCTCATTTTATATACCACCCTTTTATGTGGCACGGTGTCAAATGCCTTTGAAAAGTCCAGATATACAACATCCACAGCGTCCCCCAGATCCAGTCTTGAACTTACCTCCTCGTAGAAGCCAATCAGATTAGTCTGACAGGACCGATCTCTCATAAACCCATGCTGACGCTGGGTTATAAGGTTGAGCACAGTGAGATACTCCAGGATAGCATCTCTAATAAACCCCTCAAATATTTTCCCCACCACAGCAGTTAGACTCACGGGTCTGTAGTTTCCAGGATCGCTATTTGATCCTTTTTTGTATATTGGTACCACATTTGCTATGCGCCAGTCCTGTGGAACATAACCAGTCAACAGTGAATCTTCAAATATTAAAAATAACGGTCTGTCTATCACCGTACATAATTCATGCAGAACCCGAGGGTGTATGCCATCTGGCCCCGGTGATTTATCTATCTTAGTGGTTGCGAGGCGGCGCCGTACCTCTTCCTGGGTTAAACTGTTGACATTATAAAAAGAATTAACATTATTCCTCATTGTGTCTTCCACCAGGGGATTTTCCTGGGTAAAGACAGTTGAGAAGGCGACATTCAGTAGATTGGCCCTTTCCTCATCTCCTTCCACCATGACCCCCATGTTATTTCTAAGGGGACCCACACTCTCTGTTTTTAGTTTCTTATCATTTATATACTTGAAAAATAATTTGGGATTATTTTTGCTCTCCCTGGCAATATATCTCTCAGTCTCTACTTTTGCGGCCTTTATCTTCTTTTTACAGGATTTATTAATATTGTGGCCTGATAAAATTATTTACTTTAATCTCCATGGAACCACACAAGGGACAATTAAAAAGCTTTGCATTTGTACTTTAGATATACAGACAGTATACTTATAGTGCATTTAATGCCAGGATGAAAGACTGTATGTCTGAGGGGCTCCAGGCTCCATTAACACCTATGGAGCCTGGAGCCCCTCAGGCTCATTTGCATGCAGTCATTCATTCTGGTGGTAGATGCCCTTTAAGAAATCCAACTTACAGATGACCCATAGTTACTCTCTGTGCACTGTGAGATCTAGTGAAGCTTCTGGATGCTGATAATTTACTGAACTTTAGTCCCAGGCTGCAATGGTTAACAGAGTTATAAAGACTTAATTCATGTTTCTATGGCAGCCTAAAATCCTATTGTCATTGTGATGAAAAAACACTTTGCATAACAGTTCTGACTTTCATACAAATGCAACTTAACCCCTTAAGGATGCAATCATTTTGTAGGTTAAGGCTCAGAACCATTTCTTGTAATCTGGCATGTGTAGTTTTAGATGGTTAGAACTTTTGAACACTTTGGCCCACATTTATCAAAAAATAGTGCAAACTGCACTAAGTGTAGTTTTCCTGTGGAGTGTGCAAGGTGTGCCAAATTCATTAATTGTGGGCATGTTCTTCATGAATCTCTTTTCACCTTTAACATGTGGCACACACTATGACGCACGGTGTCACAGTGTGTGATCCCAACTCTGCACACTCGGCAACGATTGAAGAGAAGAAGCAAGAAAAACTTTGGGGAGCATAGGAAGGTGAGTATGTAAGTTTATTGTTTTAATACGCTTGTGTATAAGCAGAGGTGAGGTTTTTCAGGACATTTTTTGTGCTGAAAAACTCGGCTTATTTACGAGTATATACAGTATTTATTTTTCTGCTAATGTGGCCATGTGGGGGCTTATTTTTTGCAAGATGAGATGCGTTACTGCTGCATCAGAAAATCATTTCTGTATTAGATTTTTTACTTTTTTATGTGTTCACCATATACTCTATGTCAGTGATGGCGAACCTTTTAGAGGCCGAGTGCCCAAAATGCAACCCAAACCCTTCTGACTTGAAGTGAAGTGCCAACACAAAAATTTAACTAGAATAACAAGGTTTTAATTGAGAAAACGAGCCATAGAGAGACGCCCCCCCCCCCCATATACGTAATATAGTATAAAATGCATACAGCTTGTCGCCATGTAGTATAAAATGCATACAGAATGCCGCCAAGTAGTATAAAATGCATACAGAATGCCGCCAAGTAGTATAAAATGCATACAGCTTATCGCCATGTAGTATAAAATACATACAGAATATATATATATATATATATATATATATATATATACATATATACACATATAAACACCTACATATACACATAACATACATAAACACCCACATATGCACATCACATACATATACACATCACATACATATACACATTACATACATATACACATACATATACACATTACATACATATACACAGATAAACTTACTTTATTTTCTTTTATTCTACAGGAAGGTTCTCCAGGAATGCATACAGGTTACGCTGTATGCATTCTCCACTCCCACCTGGAGCGGAGGAGAGGGGGGTATACTTGAAAAATAATTTGGGATTATTTTTGCTCTCCCTGGCAATATTTCTCTCAGTCTCTATTTTTGCGGCCTTTATCTTCTTTTTACAGGATTTATTAATATTGTGGCCTGATAAAATTATTTACTTTAATCTCCATGGAACCACACAAGGGACAATTAAAAGCTTTGCATTTGTACTTTAGATATACAGACAGTATACTTATAGTGCATTTAATGCCAGGATGAAAGACTGTATGCCTGAGGGGCTCCAGGCTCCATTAACACCTATGGAGCCTGGAGCCCCTCAGGCTCATTTGCATGCAGTCATTCATTCTGGTGGTAGATGCCCTTTAAGAAATCCAACTTACAGATGACCCATAGTTACTCTCTGTGCACTGTGAGATCTAGTGAAGCTTCTGGATGCTGATAATTTACTGAACTTTAGTCCCAGGCTGCAATGGTTAACAGAGTTATAAAGACTTAATTCATGTTTCTATGGCAGCCTAAAATCTTATTGTCATTGTGATGAAAAAACACTTTGCATAACAGTTCTGACTTTCATACAAATGCAACTTAACCCCTTAAGGATGCAATCATTTTGTAGGTTAAGGCTCAGAACCATTTCTTGTAATCTGGCATGTGTAGTTTTAGATGGTTAGAACTTTTGAACACTTTGGCCCACATTTATCAAAAAATAGTGCAAACTGCACTAAGTGTAGTTTTCCTGTGGAGTGTGCGAGGTGTGCCAAATTCATTAATTGTGGGCATGTGTTCTTCATGAATCTCTTTTCACCTTTAACATGTGGCACACACTATGACGCACTGTGTCACAGTGTGTGATCCCAACTCTGCACACTCGGCAACGATTGAAGAGAAGAAGCAAGAAAAACTTTGGGGAGCATAGGAAGGTGAGTATGTAAGTTTATTGTTTTAATACGCTTGTGTATAAGCAGAGGTGAGGTTTTTCAGGACATTTTTTGTGCTGAAAAACTCGGCTTATTTACGAGTATATACAGTATTTATTTTTCTGCTAATGTGGCCATGTGAGGGCTTATTTTTTGCAAGATGAGATGCGTTACTGCTGCATCAGAAAATCATTTCTGTATTAGATTTTTGACTTTTTTATGTGTTCACCATATACTCTATGTTATATGTAATCTTTATTCTATGGGTCAGTATTATTAAGGCCATACCAAATTTCTATATTTTTCCTTACATTTTGCGAAAACCTAATGTGGGCAAAAAAATTATATTTGCATTGCCATTTTGCAACACCAACATCTGCTGGTCCGGATTAAACAGATGTAGATGTGATAAGGAGTGTGTCCGCCGAAATATGCATGAAAACTAAACGGTTACATACAGTGACTTGAGGCGGCACACACACCATTTTTTTCCTGTGCACTCCTTTTTGTTTGCAGGAGCATACCATCAATGCTTCTGCATATTTGACTCTAATCGTCATCTCTGGGTTTTCTCAGACGAGATATGAGTGCACTGATTAGGTGTTGAAGTGACTCAAAGAGACGGTCCTAATCTTGTGAATATAGATACACGGGAATCTATAACTTCATTCCCGTTTCTGTCTAAATCTGTAAAAATTTATGTCTCTTACCTTATGGGTGTCAAATAGAGATGAGCGAACATGCTCGTCCGAGCTTGATGCTCGGTCGAGCATTAGGGTACTCGAAACTGCTCGTTACTCGGACGAATACTTCGCCCGCTCGAGAAAATGGCAGCTCCCGCCGTTTTGCTTTTTGGCGGCCAGAAACAGAGCCAATCACAAGCCAGGAGACTCTGCACTCCACCCAGCATGACGTGGTACCCTTACACAGGGTCGGACTGGGGGGCCTAGGGCCCACCAGTGAAATAGATTCTGAGGGCCCACCTACCTCTACATGGAAATATTACCTATATATTCTTAACCCCTTAGCGATCCGCACCGTAGCTCTACGGCGCTGGGTCCTGCGATTAGCGCTCAGCACCGTAGGGCTACGGCGCAGAGACGATGCCTAGCCGGCATCGGGGGTCGCGGGATGTCAGTGGTAATCTACCACGTACATCCCTGGGTAACACCCGTGGTCGGAGTGGGCTCCGATCACGGGTGTTTAACCCGTTAAATGACGCGGTCAGCACTACTGCAGCCTTTAACTTGCCTTTGGGAGGTGCCGATCGTTGCTATGGCAGCCCTGCAAACAGAGGCCCCTGCAATCGCTTCAGGTATCTGCAGGGCCAGATTAAGGGTCCCAGCAGTATGGAGCACCTCATTTAGGACGGGGCCCCCCTGCTTGGCAGCCG
Source organism: Engystomops pustulosus (assembly GCA_019512145.1). Taxonomy (NCBI): domain Eukaryota; kingdom Metazoa; phylum Chordata; class Amphibia; order Anura; family Leptodactylidae; genus Engystomops; species Engystomops pustulosus. The sequence goes on along the minus strand of CM033643.1, from coordinate 70,868,811 downwards.
ATGCGGGGCCCCTCTCAAAACAATATTTGTAACAAGCTACCAGATACTTAAGACTACATTCACATGAACGTATGCCCGCTGTCCAGTGCTGGAGTAGAGGAGGGATGTACACTGCACAAACTGCACGGAGAGGTATGATGCCACACAAGTGGGGACATAAATACGACTGCAAGCTTGCGGCTTCATATACATCCCATGGACTGTAATGTAAATGTGGCCTTTTCAAAATACAATTGCCACAGAGACCAAAAAAAATGTAGCTGGGTTTACAATGATAAAGTATACAACTTACATACAAATTCAACTTAAGAACAAACTTGCAGAATCTATCTTGGGACTGCCTGTACTGTTACCAATTAATACTACGACAAGACCAATATTCCAAACAATAGCGCTACAATTTCCAAATAATCCCTCTAAACTGCGACCTACAGCATCACCACAACATGTAGAGAATACCAACATCCTGATAATGAAGAAAAGACTCTATACACAGACCAGTATTACCAATAAGTTACCACATATAAACTCCACTTACTGATGAACTTTACCGCCATATTGTTATTGTACACACACCACCGAGCAAAGGGCAATATCACTGATGACACCTCTGTACAAGGCCCAAATACTAACATTACATCCTGATTATCACCACTACATAACGACTGGATAATACTGCAATACTATATGATAACCTACACACAGACCAGTATGTACCAGCATATAGAGACGACTGTATATAGAGACAATATAGTAGTAGATCCCAGTCCTGCACAGAGGCCGCAGTGTCATCCAATGACTTACAGGTGATGTCCCTGATGTTGTCTCCTCCCTTCTGTCTGATCTTCCAGGAGACTTCTTCCATCCATGACTCTCTGTGGATTTATAAAACAGACATGGTTGGCATCATCCTATATGCACCTCACATCTGACCCTCACATACACAACTGACCACACTGTGCCCCCACATATATTTTATATACCCTTCACCTCACAAGTGACCACACTGTTCCCCTACGTATATTATATACACCCCTCACACCACAACTGACCACACTGTAACCCCCACATATATCATATATACTCCTCATACCACAACTGACAACACTGTGCTCCACAGATACATCATATATACTCCACCAGCTGTGGTCAAAGGGTTAAAACTCACAGGTTTGTGCTGACTATGGGTGTTAGCAGTGGGCTATTGCTGCAATGTGCAGCAAAATCCATGTCTGTATGACAAGAGCTCGCCCTGTGCCCTCTCCACACATGCTTAACGGCTCCATTCTGTAATATTACGGCAGGGAGCGTTTAGGGGTTAATATACTGGGCCACTCATGTATTATATATACTGGCCCCCTTAATTATTTAATATACCGGGCCCCAAATAAATTAAGGGTATTGTCACACATACCAGTAGCATAGGGGGCTGTGCCGCGGCCTGATCTCATTAGCGTTACCAGTGAAACTCGTGTCATTGTTCACGCAAATAGTTTCGGGCCGAGGCACGGCCCCTGCACTAGCACTGCGCTGGAAAACACAGTGTTAGCGATACATGTGACCACACTCTTAATATACTGGGCCCCCCTCAATTTATTATTTAATATACTACCCCCCCTTGTCAACCATTTTATATATTGGGCCTTAAATAATTAATAAATATACTGGTACCCCCCCATAATAAATTATTGAATATACTGCCCCCCATAATAAATTATTGAATATATTGCCCCCCATAATGAATTATTGAATATACTGTCCCCCATAATTAATGAATATACTGCCCCCATTATTGAATATACTGCCCCCATAATAAATTATTAAATATACTCAACACATGCAGGACACCTAGTGGTAAAATTAGGAACTAGTCTCTAAGTTTTGTGTTTTCACTTACATTTTAAGCCATTACATAAGTTACATTATGAAGGCTCATCTTGAGGGGGTTCCCCTTAGGTTTTACCTAGACGTCTAATTAAAAGTTAAGTTTTATTTGTGTTGTCCGTTTGTCCAGTGAATTAGTTATCATTTCAAACGGCCATTTACACCATATACAGTCTGTGACTTAAATCCAAAGAAATAAAGCAATACCTGTGACCATCACCGTCCTAATATTGGCATCTGTGAGTTCCTGAAGTACTGAATTGGTTTCTGGTTTAAGCCGATTCTCCAGGATCAGTAATCCAAGAAATGTAAGGTCACTCTCCACTACTTCCCTTTCAATGAAAAAATTGAAGATGTGCTCTCTGAACATGTCTTTAATAATAGGAAAGTGTCACAAAATATAGCAACCAGTTTTCACTTTCTGACTGTAGATTTTTTTTTCTTCTCTTTTCTGTCTATGATTATAGGGGGAAACATCATATCTGAACTCTAGTAACAGTACTTGGTCTAGGGCTGTGGATTTGGTAAGACAACCTTCCGACTCCAACTCCGACACCACCAAAATGGTAACTGGCTTGGATTCCACAGTTATATTTTGGTGATTCTAAAAGTGCTGAAATGCCTTATTCCTCTGATCTGTAGTGGAGGAGCTTCACTAATGAGCATGTACATAAACTGCAGCAAACATGGGTCATAAAACAGGGTCTCCATAACTGACCCAGAGAATTGTGGCCCCAGGAGCAAACAAGGACCCATGAGTGCTTAATGCTTGTCAGCTGTTGTGTGAATATGCAGTCCCTTTCTGTGATATTAAGAATTGTGTAATATACTGTGCATGATATATATGAAGCATTTCACATGTATGTTTTACTTATTCAGCTGTACTCCACTGCTTTCTGGTCCTCTCCTGCGATGGCACAGTTCTGCTCTGGGTCCTGATGCCGGTACATACAACCAGAGCAAAACACAAAGCAGATCGGCACATGGAAGAGAAAAGAAGCTAGAGTGTGATGCAGGCAGTAGGAGAGAAGGGGAGCCAAGAAAGGACAGGATTGTTTTGCCTTCTGGGGCTCTTCAGTATTTGTCTGCTATAGGGATGTCCAGTATTTGTCTGCCATTGGGGTCTCAAGTATTTGCATGCCGTTGGGGTCTCCAGTATTTGTCTCCTATGGAGATCTTCAGTATTTGTTTGCTATGGAGATCTCCACTATTTGTCTGCTATGGGGGTCTCCAGTATTTGTCGGCTATGCTGATCTCCAGTATTTGTCTGCTAAAGGGATCTCCAGTATTTGTCTGCTCTGGGGTCTAAAGTATTTGCATGTCCTTGAGGTCTCCAGTATTTCTCTGTAATAATTGTCTGCTATGGGGATCTCTAGTATTTGTCTGCTATAGGGATCTCAATATTTGTCTGCTAGGTTGGGTGTCCAGTAATTTGTCTGATATGTGGGTCTCCAGTGTTTTCGCCATTATTAGTCAACTATAGGGTATTCAGTATTATTATCATCTCTGTTGAATGAAGAATTTGGTTTCTGGGGTGGTATATATTTCTGTACTGTAGTATGTATAATTTCTGGGGTGTTGCACTCTGGTTATTGGTGCATCTAGGATACTGGTTACTGGAGCAGTATCTTAAAGTTGAGCAGTATTAAAATATGTATTGTTCAGTTCCATTATAATGAGAGTAAAATTATTTTATTATTTTATGATATGAGATATCATATGCAAAATTGTCGAACTGCAAAAATTGAGCCTTTAGGTTCACATAGTATCCTTTATGCAGAACTGTTCTCTGTGGCAAAATACAGGACAATGTGATGAAAAACCTAACAAAAGACATGTTGTAAAAGGGGTTGTCCACTTTACCTCATGTTTTATGTAATGTCCATGTTAATATGTGGGGGGCAGGATATTAGGTAATTTACCACTTTACATCTATTCAAAGTTCTGCACCATTTTATTGCTATGTAAATTGAAACTTGCAGTCTTTAATGAGGCTCATTAAATGGATTGAATTTATTTTTGTAAATTATTAATAGAGATATTTAACAGTTATTACCTATCTATATCAGTAGACTTTGGTAGACCTTCTTTTTGTAGAGTCCTATATGCTAGTCCAATAACTCGGAAGCCTTTTACTGTGTAGTAATCCAGTTTCCTAGAGAAGCTGTTTGGAACTATTAAGAAATTACAAATTTATATCAATTCCAGCCCTAGTAAAACATGCCACTGGAAAACAATGTTTACATTTAAAATTGATAAACAGTGTAATAATTTAAATATAGCTTTTCATAACTGCATGAAAAGACTTTATACAGTCTATTCGCTTTTTAAACAAAAGTCCTTTCAAATCATTTTAAAAAACTACAACATTACAGATCAACAAAATAATATAGTTGTTGTATAACCGTGCTCCGTAAATCTTTTAAAAAAAATATGTTAAATTAAAAAGTACCTGGAGTTAAACTTCCATTCTATTCACATTGGTTTCCTTGATTTTTAAATCAGAATCTTCACTTTTTGGGCTGGGTTATAATAATAATAATTCTTTATTTACAGTATATAGCGCAGACAGATTACGCAGCACTGCACAAAGCATGACAATTTGGTCCCTGTCCCCATGGGGCTCATAATCTAAACAACCTAACAGAATGTTTTGGGGTTGTGTTTAATACATTGAGTATAACTTTTCTGGTAAGTTCCAAACACTGGTCTTGGTGTTTTCCATCTTCTTCCGGACTTGCCCCGGGATCCATGATGAAACACGTTGGAATTTTCTTTGTCCCACATCACGACCCTCAGCAAGTTTGACGTCACCAGTTAGATCACAGCGCTTGTTATCCAGATCCAGCAATGGACTGGGGTTAGCCCGGAGAAGTTGTAAAAGACCCAGACCAGCATTTGGAACTTACTGGAAAAGTGTACTGGATTAAATGGAACCCTGTGTGTATGGTGATTTCAAAATCAGGAGAACCAATGCAAAGAAAATGGAAGTTTAACATAATTTGTTTTAACTTTACGAAGCGCGGTTATACAGTAACTATATTAGTTGATTTAATTTCTTTGGCACCAAGGTAGGACTTAAAACCTGCAACACCAAACACTTAGGCTATATTCACACTGCCGTTGCCCGCCCGTACCGTACCGTAGCGGGCAACGGCAGTGTACGGGGAGAGGAGGAGGAGGTGAGCGCAGCTCACCCCCGCCCCTCTCCATAGCAACCTATGGCGCACGGCGCCGTATTACGGGAAAAGATAGGACAGGTCCTATCTTTTTCCCGGGTACGGAACGGTACGGTGCCGCACGTGTGCGGCACCGTACCGCTCCCGTAGGGTGCCGTGCGCCCATAGAAGTGTATGGGGGACGTATATCGGCCGTATATGCGCCGGCCGTATTTACGTCCTCCATACGTTCGTGTGAATGTAGCCTTAATATTAAGTTAGAAACAGCGCCAGTAAAATACAGATATTATACTTGTTTTAAAGAAAGATCAACAATATATGTAGTTTGAGGTTTACAGATTCTAGCTCTGCTTTACTATTTCTATGGTTACCTGTTTCTGGTTTACAAAAGCGAACAACCATTTCTGGTGCCCCCTTCATGAGCACTTTTAAGTTGCTCTCTCCAATCACCTGGGTGACTACAGACATTCGCTGTAAACTGGAAGAGAATGGGAACTGATGCAGGACAAGGATTCCTTCCACTGGCGCCTACTTGTACACATTTATGAGAGGATGAGAAGCAGAGATGAATGTACAGCATGGAACTTGTTTTATCATTTTATTCAAAACAAATGGGGTGTCAAAACAATCATGAGAAGTGACAATAGACAAATACAATTGACTTGCCTTTGCAGCACCCGGTCCAGGTTTTACCATTGTGCAGTTATTTAATGGTCCATCTTCTTTAATTTCCAAATTGTAATCTTCAAGTTCCTATTCAAAATGTCAAATGTACTATTATTTAAATAGTATTCAAGTCTAAAATCATTGTATATAACAAATCTGTATGTGGTTTCAGGGATGTCAAGACACAAGCACAGTTATACGTTAATATCTGGAAAAGAAAGGTTCCTCACCACAATACATGTCAGATACTCAAACTATTTTACAAACTGTATTTTATCTGTCAGATGATTGACAAATAATTTCACTTAAGGGTTAAAGTTTACCTCCAGTTACAAACTATGTTTTACACAAAAAGTATATGTGAATAAAGTTAAATTTGTAGTATCTAATAATACAATATTCTAATCTAATTTTCAAGCTTTGTGAGTGACAGTTTGTCTATGTGTTTCACTTATTGGGGAATGTTGTGTGTAACGTGCATTAAATGTGTATTTGCTTAAAAACATTTGTATACATACATACAGTATAACGTGTGTAATCAGTGACCTCTGGTTGTGGAATGTTCTCCTGCAGAAGTCTCCATGATCCACAGTATTCTGTAAGGGGAACTTCTCTACTGGGGTCATAAATTACCAGCACCTTTTTTCTTGTTGTGAGTTTCTGTGTGTAACAAGGAGTCAGCGTTGAATGTGTGACATGCCTGATGTGTGACCTACTTGCTGTATTGGAATAATCCTCCGTACCTCCATGCGCCGGCTATAAAGTTTAAAAAGTGTTTTAAACCGCGATACCGCGGTTTAAAACACTAACTAAAATAAGCTCCGGCACCAGCTCACCCAAAGTGATTGGTGGTGAACTGAGCAACAGCAAAAAGCTAGAGCTGATGAAATTGGTCAATGAAGCAGTCTGAAAAAGTGATCAATTGAAGATGACGAGGTCACCATTGATGATTGCTTCTGGTTGGCCACATTGAAAATGACTATGACTATGTGGTAACATTTGAGATTACCATATATGTAAATCATATAATATAGCTCAGGAGGACTGGACCCGCTTATTGGTTTGGAAATTTACAGATAGAGTACTCTTTCAGAAGTACTAATGTAGTGCAGGTGTTTTCAAACCACAAAGAAATTGATTATAATAGAGGACCGTGTTTTCTGCTTGTGCAAGACACAGGTGTGCCAGTTGTGTAGTGATGCCACCATCACTGCATCATTACAAGGCCAGAGTCTGTAGGTACAAAGATGGCAAGTATGAAAGTAATTTAATTGTTTAAATGTTTCTGGGCAGTTTTATAGAAAATAGTTACTTACATTGTGTATTGCAGTGTAAGGGCTTGAACAAGCGATAGGATGAATGCTTGTTCAAGCCCAAGTCTGGAAAATTTAAAAATGTTAAAAAAAAAGTAAAAATCATTTTATAATAATTCAATAAAATAAAAGTCACAAAAAAATTACATATTTGGTATCACCACATCTGTATTAATCTGTACAATAAATCTAAAACAATACTGAAACCGCTCAGTGAACAATGTAAAAAAAAAACATGAAATATACAATATACAATTTTTAATCAAATACCCTCACAAAAGATGTTCTAAAAAGTGATCAAAAAATGTACATGCCCTTATAAGAAATAAAAACTCTTTTGCAAAATATAAGCCCTCAACCAGATATGTCAACAGAAAAATAGAGAAATTATGCCCCTGAAAAAAAAGAGATTTTCTGCAATATTGGTTTTGCTCAGTAAAATTGAGCAAAGATAAGAAAAACTATATAAATGAGGAATCACATAATCGTAGTGAACCAGAGAACAGATAAAATATTATTTTTATGTTATGGCGAAGTGGAATAAAAGTTTAAAATCCAAATTGATGATTTTGTTTGTATCCACCTTTAAATAGTTAATAAAATCTCACGAATAAGCTTTATACCCCCAAAATTAATGGACTTTACATTGCATCTTGCTCTGCAAATAATAATCCTCAAATGTTCGCATTACCAAAAAAATTAAAATCTTATAGCCTGTACAATGTGACAAAACAAATCTGCTCTGAATGGCGCTGGTTTCATTCTATGCCCAGCCGTGAGCCCATACAGCAGGTTACCACCACATATGGGGTATGAGTACACTCAGGAGAAATTGGACATAAAACTTTGGAGAGCATTTCATCATTTTATTCATTATGAAAGTGTCATTTTTGGCCTAAATGAATGCATTTTTAAAAAAAATCAATAGTTTCTAAATCACACTTCCATTTTGTTTTAACCTATGAGGTTAATAGACTTAATAGAAGCTGTTTCTATAGTGGCATAATTTATGGGGTTTTACTATTACTTAGGCCTTTCAAAGTCACTTGAAAGCTGAGATGTCCCTCAAAATGTGAATTTTGGCGATTTTCATGAAAATTTTATAAATCGCACCTAAAGTTCTAAGCCTTAAAACATCCTATAAAAATGAAAGAATGCATAGAATATCATTCCAACATAAAGCAGACATTCCGGAAATGTGAGTTATGTAGCTTTCTGGGTAGTTTAACTATCTGGCTGGAAAGCAGAACTTTACAAACTTTGAAAATGAAGAATATTTCCGAAAACGTATCACTTAAATTTTACAACTATCATGAAGTACAATCTGTCTCGAGAAAACAATCTCAAAATGACCTGGATACGCTAAAGCTTTCCGAAGTTATAACCAATTATCATGACACGTCAGATTTGAAAAATTGAGCCTGGTCATTAAGCTGAAAACAAGCGTCAGTGATTACAAGGGGTTATTAACAAGGGGTTAATAATTATTCAGAATACATTTCTATCATATAATAAAGAATATAATTCAGTGGTAACTGTAATTAACATAATTAGTGTGGGGATATTTACTTTTTCTTAGCATATTGGGGACTAGATATAAATTATAATTAATAAAAGGGTTATCTGTAGATAGATTCAATATTTTATAGTGGTCAGCCGTCAGTTGTGGTGTGAGGGGTAAATCTTATATGTAAGGGGTATATGTGATGTATGTGAGATGCACAGTGTGGCCAGTTGTGCTGTGAGGGGTATATATGACATATGTGGGGTACAGTGTAGTCAGTTGTAATGTGAGGGGTATGTACAATATATGGGGGTGCACGGTGTGACCAATTGTGGTGTAAAGGGTATATCTTATATATGTGGGGGCCAGTATGGCCAGTTGTGTTGTGAGGGATATAAATGATACATATGAATGCACAGCGTGGCCAGTTGTGGTGTGAGAGGTATATATGTTATATATAAGGGCACAGTGTGGTCAGTTGTGTTGTGAGTTGTATATATAATACCTGTAGGGTGCACAGTATGGCCAGTTGTGGTGTGAGGGTTATATCCTATATATGAGAGGTGCACAGTATGGCCAGTTGTGAGAGGTATGTAGGATATATATAAGGGCACAGTGTGGTCAGTTGTGGTGTGAGGGGTATATATGGGCACAGTGTTGTCAGTTGTCTGTTGGGGTGTGAGGTGTATATATGATATATATGAGGAGCATAGTGTGGCCAGTTGTGGTGTGAGAGTATATCTTATTTATTGGGATGCACAGTGTGGTCAGTTGTGGTGTGAGAAGTGTATATGGGCACAGTGTTGTCAGTTGTCTGTTGGGGTGTGAGGTGTATATATGATATATATGAGAAGCATAGTGTGGCCAGTTGTGATGTGAGAGGTACCGTATATACTTGTGTATAAGCCGAGTTTTTCAGCACAAAAAATGTGCTGAAAAACGTTCCCTCGGCTTATACACAAGTCAATACTGGACTTAAAAAATAATAAACTTATATACTCACCCTCCGGTGGCCCTGATACGCAGCGCTGCTCCCCTGATGTCCGCGCGGCTCGTCTTCTGTCTTCCCGGCTCCTCTTCTTGCTTCAGCTCCTCTTGCTTGCTTCTGTCTTCTGTAACGTCGTGCTGGGCGCCGCCATTGTTCTTCTCCCGGGCGGCGCCTAGTATGACGTCAGCAGCGGCGCGTCATACTATGTGCCTGCCGCCCGGGAAAGAACAATGGCGGCGCTCACCACGATGTTAGAGAAGACAGAAGACGGGCGCTGAAGCAAGAAGAGGAGCCGGGAAGCCAGAAGACGAGCCGCGCGGACATCGGGGGAGCAGCGCTGCGCATCGGGGCCACCGGACGGTGAGTATATAAGTTTTTGGTTTTTTTTTAAATTCTGGGCAGGCTGTATACTACTGGGGCAGGCTGTATACTACTGGGGGCAAGCTGGGCAGCTAGTATACTACTGGGGGCAGGCTGTATACTACTGGGGGCAAGCTGGGCAGGCTGTACACTATAGGTGGCTGGCTGGCTATATACTGGGGGGGTCTGTGACCAATGCATTTCCCACTCTCGGTTTATACTCGAGTCAATAGGTTTTTCCAGTTTTTGGTGGTAAAATTAGGGGTCTCGGCTTATACTCGGGTCGGCTTATACTCGAGTATATACGGTATATCTTATTTATTGGGATGCACAGTGTGGTCAGTTGTGGTGTGAGAAGTATATATGGGCACTGTGTTGTCTGTTGTCAGTTGTGGTGTGAGGTGTATATATGATATATATGAGGAGCATAGTGTGAGGAGCACCAGTTGTGGTGTGAGAGGTATATCTTATTTATTGGGATGCACAGTGGGGTCAGTTGTGGTGTGAGAGATATATGTAATATATAGTGGTGCACAGTGTGGCCAGTTGTGGTGTGAGGGCTTTATATGACATATGTAGGGTACACTTTATGGTCACATGTGATGCTAGATGCCATAACATACCGTGAGCTGGTATGGGAGATACTACTAGATTTTCCTGTAACAGAACATGAACAATTCTTCAAGAAAGCTCAGGAAACCAGTATGATTTTATGGAATGACTGCAGGAAAAAAAAACTCTAAGGGAAAAATGTATTTCATGCTGGCTCATGGGGCACCAGTGCTTGATGTAAACCCTGCCCCTCCAAGCATACCTGATATACTTATAGGCACCAGCCTCCTGATATATCCAGCTGTCAGGGTGCAGTCAGCCAGTTCTATGCCAGGTCCTTTTGGCATAGAATTGATTTAGGACCTACTCTTGTTCTTGGCACAGGTATAGATAGACAACAGATGCGGGGCAAGAAAGCCACAGACTGGCCAACTCTATGGCTGAGGACAGCAACTTTCACACCCCCAAAAGCCACTTGGCATGGAGATGGCATAAGGAGGAAATTTTTGGCATTTCAAGGAAAATGAGACATGAAAAAGGTGATTTTTTCGTATGTGAATGGGCAACTTCAAACACAAAAGAAAAATGCTTAAAATTATATTTCAAATGATACCTGAGATTACTGGTGGTTTACTGGTGAAAATAATCCCTTTGTGCGAAAATTTTGGAGAAAGTAATGATTAGGAAATACCCTATGTTCACATGCCAGCACATTTTCTGCCTAACTTATTTGTAGGATATTTTAGCCTGCAACATTTCTGTTACATAGTTCAACTTATGAGCTGTCAAACTATTTGTAAAAGTTGCTTACTTTTTGATTATTGTTTTTTTTTTCTTATTTATTTATTTGTACTTTTACAAATTTTTACTACAATACAGAAACCCAATGAACAGGAGCCAGAACAAATCCACAATGCTAGAGCCCACCAAGAAAGAAATCAGCAGGAAAATGTTTTCCTTCCATAGTATCAATCAAAATGAAGTTTTCCTTCAATTGACATCATTTTGTTTCAGATGTTTAGGCTTTGAAAATGTAAAGAGATGTCTTGCTTGGCAAGTAAAGTTTTAGGTGTTAAGTAGATATAAGTATATAGATAGGTTTAAGCTGTAGAAAAACTTAAAATGTTAACCCCTTAAGGACACAGCCAGTTTATAGCTTAAGGCTCCACCCCATTTTTTGGATTCTGACTTGCGTCGCTTTATATGGTTATAACTTTTGAACACTGTTACTTATCCAAACAATTCTGAGATAGTTTTTTCCTCACATGTTGTACTTTATTTTAGTGGTAAATTGTGGCTGATAAGTTTTGCATTTATTTACAAAAAAAAAGAAAAAATGATGAATTATTTTGAAAAAATTGCCATTTTAGAAATTCGAAATTATTGCGTTTTCAGGCAGATAGATTTACCACCTAAATAAGTTGCTGAATAACATTTCCCATATGTCTGCTTTACATTTTTATAATTTTTGAAATGTCTGGATAATTTATTTTGATGTCACGTGGCTTACAAATCAGATATCCATTTTCTGTATTTTCAAAATTCACTATTTTGGGGATAAACACTGTTTTGAATAAAATTTTACATATTTAACATCAAAAAACCCCTATATAATCTACCCATTTTCAAATCTGCACCACTCAAACTATCTGAAACAGCTTTTAGGAAGATTGTTAACCCCCTGAGATCTTCATAGTAATTGAATCAAAATGAGGTAAAATTTAGAATGGTCAAATTTTGTCGGTTATAGGTTCATTTAGCCCTAAAATTTACCCATTTCCAAAAGATAAAAAGAAAAAACCCACCTTACAATTTGTTACAAAATTTTTACTGAGTACAGAGACCCCCCACATGTGGCCGTTACTTGTTTTATGGGTGCACAGCAGGGTGCAGAAGGGAACCAGCATCCTGCAGCTACCAGGATTTTCTTCATTGGCCCCTTTTGCAGACTATACAATATTTGCTTCTTCGTTATTGGGGCCATGTGATGGCATTTTTTTTTTTTGCGGGATGTGATGCTTTTTCCAGTGTTACCATTTTGGGGTTGGTATCACATATTGTTGAAAATGTAGGAACTTTTTTTGAGGGCCGGAGTAGAAAGGCATCAATTCTGTACTGGATTTTTTACTTTTTCTTGTTCACCGTATAGCCTAATAATCATGTTATATTTATTCTATGGGTCGCTACGATTATGGGGATACCAGACTTGAATATTTTTTCTTACCACTTACTAAATCTGCCAAATAAAACCCTAATGTGGGGACAAATCTGTAATTTTTACATCACCGTCTTCCAAATGGCATAACATTTTTAATTTTTTAGCTACGGAACTGATGGATGACATGTTGTACTTTGCAAAGGTATCATATGTTTTTTGATCACTTTTTATTCATTTTTTGTGGGATTTAATAGGTAAAAATCATACTTTTTGGCAGTTTTTTTGCAGTTTTTTTTTACGACGTTCGTGCGGGTTCAATAACTTTTAGTCTATGGGTTGTTACGGATGCGGTGACACTATATATGTGGGGTTTGTGTTATGATTTAAACTTTTTTTGGGTTATGTGTCTCTTTATATGTTATGGGGCTTATAGGCATTTTTATTGATTTATTACTGTTTCTTTTATTAAATAACATTTTTTTTTACTTTTTCACTAGTTCCACCATGAGACATGAACAAGCAATCATCTGATTGCTTGTTCATGATAATACTCTGCAATACTAATGTATTGCAGGGTATTAGCAGTGTCAGCCTATGCACAGCCTATGCGATCATGGCAGAAAGACCCCCAGGAGGCAGGCTAAATGCCACGGTTGTGCTGACCACAGCATTTAACAAGTTAAACACCCTCAATCAGAGCCCACTACGATCACGGGTATTACACTGGGGTGTCGGTAATTAATTACAGCCGGCACCCTGTGAATCCCGATGCCGGTTCGGCTCTGATCCAGACCAGGAAGAGGTTAAATAGATTTTGGATGTTGTGACTTACCCAGCCTGTTCCATTAAACATCTTTAAGTCCAATGGATCTCCCTGTAGTTTTCCATCCAATTTAATGATTGAATGACAGCTTGTCATTGCTTGAAGTAATGGGCTCCAGGGTAGGTTTGTAGAGGAAGTGAAAAGTATCATATCCTGAAAACTAACAATATTTATTGTTACATGTGACATACCTTACTACATTTATCTTATAAATTAAATACATATTGAATTCAGTAATTTTCAGGGGAATCCATAAAGATGTTATCCAAGGTTCTTCCAAAAACAGCTCATCTCCTGAACATGGGTAGTCCATTGTATTGCAACTTCGATTCAGTTGGCCGGTAGTACCAGCACAAACCATGGTCAGGTGTGGCACTTGAAAATCCACAGAATAACTAAAATTTTATATTAAGTAAAATATTGACCTCACAATCACCAACTTCACCAGTTCCAGTGCTTTCAATGTCTCTCACATATCTCTCTTTCATTGTCCTTTTAAACAAACAGAAAATTCTGCTCAGCCAATCACTTGCTGAGGTGGGTCACCATTGTTACTAGTGATTGGCTAAATGTGTGTTTCCATTACAGCAAAATAATGTTATTGTTTTTATGACAAAAAGTTATACAATTTTCCTATATACTTTTTGTATCAATTCCTCACTGTTTTCTAGATCTCCGATTGCTGTCATTCTATAAAAAGCTTCTATGTTTACTTCCAGTGGACAGAAATCTGACCATGGTTACAGAGGTACACAGCTCGTTAGTATCATAGAGCATAATCAGAGCTGTGAGTCATAAAAAGCCATGCACCTGTGGGACCATGGCCAGATTTCTGTCCACGGTAAGTAAACATAGATGCTTCCCATAGAATGACAGCAAGCAGAGATCTAGAAAACAGTGAGGAATTGATACAGAAAGTATATAGGAAAATTGTATAACTTTTTATCATAAAATAAAACATTAATTTGCTGAAATGGGAATACCCATTTAATAGTTACTTATTTTCCAGGTTTTGGACTTGTTTGATTTATCAACCTTATTAGAGGTTGATAAATTAGGAAGCTGAGTTTATCAGATTTTTGCAACCTTAATTAAAATGTCGCACAAAAGTCTCAAACTCTTCTGCAACTTCTTCTAAAGTTTTTCCTGTGCCTGGCCAGGACTGGAGTCTATTTCTGACTTTTAAACCACCATTTTGGCAAAAATGTTGACTTTTTCATACATCCACATCTGGAATTTAAAGATATATCAGACACCTCAACACCTAAAAAAGTTATAGAAATAAGAGGAAAAAATGAGAAGATAAAGATAAAAGATAAATGACCCCATTGGGGCAGATTTATGTCTAAAAGTAAGAATGTTCTTAGTTGCCCATGGCAACCAATTACAGCTCAGCTTTCATTTTACCAGTGCTCATGAATATTTAAAGGGGAGCTGTAATTGGTTGCCATGGGCAACTAAGAACATTCTTACTTTAAGCTTGATAATTCAGCCCTATTGTGTCTTAAGAGGGACCAGGATTTGGGGTCAGGAGAAGACTGGGGAATATTGGAACAGAAGAAGCAGGGAATCAATTTGTTGACTGCATTCATATCTGTACGATGATACATGTGTGGGCTAAAATGAGCAGACACAAGAGGTGAGATGAGGGGTAGGTGGAGAAGAGAGTCCTATTAACAAATGAAGACCCAGTTAATAGTCTTGGAGACTACTTTCAATTAAATATAATTTATTTTCCAATATTTTCTTTTATTAAGACATTCTCATTTTGTATAACGTTCATGGTACAAAAACATTGCACAGTCCCTAACAAATAAAATCTCCAGTGGTGGTACATTGAAAAGAATAATTTAGCTTCACCACCAATGGAGAAGATCTTTCAGAGGTCACATACAACTTTTTAATGATTGAGACTTACCAGTTCTTCTCACAAGGGAGAACTCCATACAAGTCCAAGACATCTTCTGTCAAAGTGCCAGTCTATAAAGAAATAAATTGATACATGTTTATGTGGTTTTATTGGAGTCTATACTGCATGGGTCACTTAATAAACTTTCCAGTTTTCTGAAGTTTGAGAGCAATTATGAGAATAATTAATCATATTACTTTATCCAAGCCCCTTTGTGGCGACATTTGCATGTAGAGGCTTAGACCTCTTGATATATTTGTCAGGTATTTGCCTCTGGGCAAAACTACGGCACCTGGACCAAGCCCTCTCCATATTCAGTGGGTGGCAACTGCTATAGTCCTAGCTGGCATCGATCGCAGCAGTGACCCTATTAGGTGTCCACGTTGAACTTAGGGGTTGCCCATCTGCTCCTAGGTGCTGCTATCTCTAAATGTCGATCAGCGCTTTACATGATGTGCTGATCAGTGTAATGACAGCTGGGAGCCTGTTAAAGGCCTATCATGGCCACATTGACAGTAATATTCTGGAATTCCTTTGGGAACAGGGACTATGAAGGACCTTGTAAGCAGTAGAACTGCAGTCACAAACTTCTGACCTTAAAGGTGTTATATCTTACAGTACTAATATCTAATTTAGATCACTTTTTGATTAAGATCATTTTCCCCCTTCCCTCATGATGATTATTTCCATTTTTTTAAATTTAAGAAATAAAGAATTAATGCATAGAAAAATTATAGATTATCATCAAAATAATAAAGGACATCTACCACCAAAGAGAGGATTTTAGAACTATGCAAATGAGCATGAGGGACTCCATAGATATTAATGGAACCTGGAGCCCCTTAGACTCATTAACATTCTAAAGTCTTTGCTTCTTAAAACAAGGGCATATAAAGCTTAAAGAAGAGAGGATCCTGCATAGGGGGCACACACCAGTATGTCAGTGGGCTTGGTTTACATCCTGCTAGTAGATGTTCTTTACGCAAAAAATACAAGTTACAGACCATAATGAAACCTACTTTATCAAAACATATAAGATTGAGCTGCCCAGCTACATTGATCCTTTGAGGACTGATACAGAAAATGTTCTTTTTCTTTAGTCTTGTTTGACCATACAGAAGGCAAAGCGTAATTGATGCCGGAAGAGCTGCGTTTACTGCGGCTGTCAGCATCAGAAATGACATAAGCACAATGTCGTGAACACTAGCCTGAGAAAGAAGGAAAATAATTAGAAAATATAGAACGTATCACCAAACTCAGTCTTTAAATTAATGTGAATTGCTGTGTAATTATTTACTGAATTTTGAGGGCATTTTTAAAGCTTTACGCGAAAATATAAAAAGTTAAATAACAGTATTTTATATATCCCACTGTTGACCACTAGAAGTGACATTGGCTGTGTACTATGTCAATCCACACCAAACGTTGCATATAGTGGGAACTGACCCTTTGCTGTGCTGAAGCAGTGAATGGGACCTGTTATGATGGGGGAGTAGTCCTGCTCTGGTTGATGCAGGGTCTCATACATCCTTCTGTCTATACTGTTACATACATCTGTACTTATTTGTAGAAATAAAAAACAAAAAAAATAAAATGTCTTCTACGTTTACAAAATTTGTTCTTTCAGAACTATGCATTCTGTATTCTTTAGCTTGCATTGATACCATACATAAATGAAGGTTCATCTAGTAGCCTATATATAATCTTAAATAATTCCTAAATTAGGGCAAAAAGGAAGTAAGCAATACATTGCATGTCTCTGGAAGACAAATAGTGATATCTGTAGAGTTATGGCAGAAAAGAACCCTATGTATCATATTAAGTACTATATACTATTATAATGTAAACTAGCTGTATTTCCCATTGTTGCCCAGGATAGTAAATAACTGCTCTCAACTATAACAAAATATTCTGGATTAACAAAAACATATTTTGTATGCATCTATCTGTCTCTCTGACTGTCTCTCTCTGTAACTGACTGTCTCTAATTGTCTCTGTCTCTGACTGTCTGCTAGGTTCTCTCTGTCTGACTGTCTGTCTATCTGTCTGCTCGATCTCTATCCATATTACCTCACACATAAGCTGTCTTACACTCATTGCCTTTAGTAACCAATCAAAGCACAGAGCTCATATTAATGACCTGAGGTGAAATAGCAACCAATCACGGCCCAGCTTCGTACTGCCGAAGCAGCAGCAGCCAATATCTCCTGTATATGGTGGTTAAAAAGAGTATTTTAGAAAGTGTGGGTTGAAAATTTTGATTCAAACTAAATCTATGACGTTCATGGAGTCACAAAGAGCAGCTGTGCAAAATTTGGTGATTGTAAAA
The DNA here is from genome assembly GCA_019512145.1 of Engystomops pustulosus. Lineage (NCBI taxonomy): Eukaryota > Metazoa > Chordata > Amphibia > Anura > Leptodactylidae > Engystomops > Engystomops pustulosus. The sequence goes on along the minus strand of CM033643.1, from coordinate 70,851,146 downwards.
ATGATGTGCAAATTCCTTTAGCTGACATACATACATACACACACATACACTCGTATATAAGATAAACATATTTAGTGTTCAGGTTTTACTTAAACAGCTCAACAATATACATACCCCATTCTTTTTGTGCACAACTGCAGTATAGATAACTCCAAATAGAGCAAATCCCACAAGTATGGTGAGAAACCTAATAGCCTCTCTATGTAGTTTAACATTCATCGGTTTGTTATATAGAATGGCTCTTACTAAATCCCCCTTTGCAGTATTGAATCCTAATAAAACAAAAACATAAAACTATTTAAATATTCAACTTTTTAAAAGGTTTTACATATTTTCCCTCTGTCAACTGTATACATCCTTATGCCACTGTCGTCATGTTTCCTTAGTTTCAGTTAACAATGAAATCTTTCGTTGAAAATTTGAATTCCGTTACATCGTATTGAAATGCTTCCCAAATTGTCCCTAGCTTGTATTACGATAATGTCTCTCCTGGAACGAGTGTCTTTTTTATTTTATTACATTTTATGTAAATGCTTAGGCTGCATTAACACAAACGTGTGCGGACACACGCTGGGTGCACTGGAGAGGAGGAGAGGTAAGTGCTGCTCACCCTTCCCCTCTCCATAGAAAGTAGAGCCACACTGCCGTTCTTACGGCCAAAGATAGGAAATTGTTCTATCCTTTTTGCGACCACAGAATGATGAGACGGGCACCATAGATGACTCAGGGGGATACATATCCGGGCGAAGATTTTCAGCTGTATATACGTCCCCCATTTGTTTTTTTTCAATGCAGTCTTAGTTTGTGGAAAGCACATTGGAAATTTTGTGAACTAAGACTGATGCCAGATGCTATGATTAATATATGTTCAGTATACTATTCCAACAACACAGGATTAGTTAAAATGAACAATCCCTTTAAACATATTTTAAACAATATACATACTGTACAATATACCCACCAGTTTGCAGAACTACGGCTTTTACAAGCTCATTACTACTTCTTTTAGTCTGGATGACCTCAGTGCCACAATACAGCACATGTTTTTTGTAGTCTTCCCCACTTTGTGCCATCCATGGAATAGAGTTATTGACATTTGGAAGTGATGTCTTTGTCACTGGTATACTTTCACCTTGAAATTCACAAATAAAGATATATTTAATGCAAACAATCTGTATATGGGTTTTTCTAGCCCTTCTGCACATAGCTACGGAAAGTTGTCTCATAATTGTTGTGTTTACTGGGCTGAGACTTCTTTATGACACTTTACTATTTAGCCCAGATTAGTGAAGTGCTGTTTTGTTTGTTCACTCTAAAAGTTTCCCCATCCTAACAGAGGATGCTATACAGGCAGTTCTTTTCTCCTCATCATTTTGCTCTGATATCCATTGTCATCTGAGACATTTTGTAAACCTATGTGTATCTTTCCAAATCCTGTCCAATTAGCTGAATTTACAGCAAGTGGACACAATCACGAAGGAAACATCTCAAAGATGATCAAAAGAAATGAGACGGTCTAAATACTTATGTTTATTCAAACATTTTCCTTTTTCTTTTTAATATATTAGCAGATTAATTGGGTCAACATTTATGGATTCTAGCAAAAGGTATAATATTACAAAATTCTTGATAATTTCCCAATGTATCTTTGAAAGTGATTTTCTTTTTGACTAAATTACAAATTGCATGTACCAAGCAGTGATAGGCGGAGAGGAGAAAGTTCAGTTCAGCTGACATCAGCTAAATGCCGCTGACATCGCTTAGTCCTATACTGGACAGGATCATCACTCCCCGAAATGTCATTAAAAGAGACAAACTCTGACCCGAACCTGACCTAAGTTCAGGAAAAACACAGTTGCCAATTTACTCCTTAATTTAATTTATAGACAAAATAACAATGGAAAAATTTATTCAGAAGTTTACATTATGAGAGAGGTGAGACGGTCTCTTTAAATAATAATGCCTAACAACAATTTCAATAAATAAAATCATTATGAAAATATAAAATAATGATATTCACATTACCTGTTAACATTGCCTCATTCACAGTGCAACCTCCACTGATTAAAATAGCATCACATGGTAAGTAAAGCTTGTTTCCACCCAGAACAATGACATCACCAGGAACCAGGGACTGAGACTGAACTTCTTCAAGTTCTTTAAAAAGAGAAATAAATGTCTAATTATTTTAGGTAAGATAAAACATTGCATCGCACTCTAATGCGAATATTTTATGTATATTCCACATAACAATATTACTAACAGAACTTTTCTAATGCATGTAAGGATTCATTTCAAAGTTGAGATGCCATTGCTATTCATTTTACCCAATTTACTGTTAACTATTTCTTTATTTGCGTTTTTACACCAATCATCAAAAATCTGAAAAATCAGATTGCTGCAAAACTGGAGAATCAGTGATGCTTCGGGCATATATTTAAATGAGTGACAGTTATTGCCAGTTATTCAAATTCAAATACATTCAAAATTTTTTTGTCTGCAATAATAAGTCATTTTATTTGTCAGTAAGAGTTTTCCCAAAAACAATAGCTGATTACTCTCTAGAGTAGCAAGAAAAAGTGTAGGGGATAGTTTTAAGGATTGATCCAATGCAGACACTGTTATCGTAGCTCAATTATACATTATTTTAAATATGACATTTATTTATTACTAGGTGTTGCTACCGGCATTGCCCTAGGTGTTGCTCCCTATATATATATATATACACTCACCGGACACTTTATTAGGTTCACCTGTCCAACTGCTCGTTAACACTTAATTTATAATCAGCCAATCACATGGCGGCAACTCAGTGCATTTAGGCATGTAGACATGGTGAAGACAATCTCCTGCAGTTGAAACCGAGCATCAGTATGGGGAAGAAAGGTGATTTGAGTGCCTTTGAACGTGGCATGGTTGTTGGTGCCAGAAGGGCTGGTCTGAGTATTTCAGAAACTGCTGATCTACTGGGATTTTCACGCACAACCATCTCTAGGGTTTACAGAGAATGGTCCGAAAAAGAAAAAACATCCAGTGAGCGGCAGTTCTGTGGGCGGAAATGCCTTGTTGATGCCAGAGGTCAGAGGAGAATGGGCAGACTGGTTCGAGCTGATAGAAAGGCAACAGTGACTCAAATCGCCACCCGTTACAACCAAGGTAGGCAGAAGAGCATCTCTGAACGCACAGTACGTCGAACTTTGAGGCAGATGGGCTACAGCAGCAGAAGACCACACCGGGTGCCACTCCTTTCAGCTAAGAACAGGAAACTGAGGCTACAATTTGCACAAGCTCATCGAAATTGGACAGTAGAAGATTGGAAAAACGTTGCTTGGTCTGATGAGTCTCGATTTCTGCTGCGACATTCGGATGGTAGGGTCAGAATTTGGCATCAACAACATGAAAGCATGGATCCATCCTGCCTTGTATCAACGGTTCAGGCTGGTGGTGGTGGTGTCATGGTGTGGGGAATATTTTCTTGGCACTCTTTGGGCCCCTTGGTACCAATTGAGCATTGTTGCAACGCCACAGCCTACCTGAGTATTGTTGCTGACCATGTCCATCCCTTTATGACCACAATGTACCCAACATCTGATGGCTACTTTCAGCAGGATAATGCGCCATGTCATAAAGCTGGAATCATCTCAGACTGGTTTCTTGAACATGACAATGAGTTCACTGTACTCAAATGGCCTCCACAGTCACCAGATCTCAATCCAATAGAGCATCTTTGGGATGTGGTGGAACGGGAGATTCGCATCATGGATGTGCAGCCGACAAATCTGCGGCAACTGTGTGATGCCATCATGTCAATATGGACCAAAATCTCTGAGGAATGCTTCCAGCACCTTATTGAATTTATGCCACGAAGAATTGAGGCGGTTCTGAAGGCAAAAGGGGGCCCAACCCGTTACTAGCATGGTGTACCTAATAAAGTGGCCGGTGAGTGTATGTATAAATGTATATCTTTCTATACATATTTGAGTCTTTCTCTCACTCTCTTTCAAAGTCTTTCTTTCTTACTATCTCTGACAGTCTCTGTTTTTTGAATGTCTCTGCGTCTGACTCTCTCGGTCTGGATGTCTTTATTTGTTACTTTTCTTACTGTCACTGTCTGTCTCTCTCTCTTTGTCTGTCTGACTGTCTCTCTGTCTGCTTGACTGTCTCTGTCTGTCTGTCTCTCTCCATCTATATTTCCTCACACATGAGCTGTCTTATACCCATTGCCTATAATAACCAATCAAAGCTCAGAGGTCATATTAATGGCCAGTGGCAAAACAGCAACCAATCACAGCTCAGCTTTTAACTGCCACAGCAGCAGTAGCAGACAAAGGCACTTGTATATGCTGGTTAATAAGTGTATTTTGGAAAGTGTGAGGGTAGGGATTTCGACTCTAAACCTAGTCTATGACATTCCCAGAGTCACGGGGAGCGGCTGTGCATAATTTGGTGATTATAAATACGACGGTGCAGATTTCTTTATCGGAAATACATACAGTACACACATACACTCAGTTTTGTATATTACATTTATGAAACATGCTTATTACTAATAAACCATTTAAATGGTAACATAATATACAGCACGTTTTAAGTGGAAATTTACTTTTGCAAGCTCTAAGAGAATTAGGCCTTGTCCCTGTATAAACTGTACTTAATGTAAGCCGGAGTTAATTAAACATAATACTAAAATATAGTATGGGAAAGTAATTTTGTTCATTTATTCAGGAAAAAGAAAGCTGCACTCCTCTAGGGAGTCTGAGAGTGGGATGACCTAGTCTCTCAAGGCTGTGTAAAAGCTTAAGGAGGGCTACTAGATTTTTAGACTTTCAGGGTCCAAGGCACCAGGCCATGCCAGAAAGAGTTCCATGACGATTTATCACAGAGTCCCAGGATCATCCCATTTTCCTCACGGTCCCTGAGCATGGACCGATGAGCATTAGTGAGAGAAAGTTTGGGGCTTAGTGGTGTGACCAGGAGGTCATGGCAGGCCTTTCTGACTATCTTGAACGTGTTCTGAAATGCACTTGTTGCTCATTCTGTCTTAGCAGAGAGTCCATTCTCAGGGTCCCACTCTCCAAGGAAAGGTGCCATATGGTGGATACTCCCTGGGAAATGCAACTCTGGTTCAGCACAGAAAGGACCTGATCATCTAGGTTAAGTCAGGGCTCCAAAAAGACAGCTACTTTTTAAGAGGCTCCCAGTCTTGACATAGATTTTGCACCAACCAAGACAAAAGGGCTCCAGGAGGTTGGTCACGGCGTTACAAACTCCAGATTCCAGATTGATTCGATTCATTTGATTCTACTGATTCGCAGAATTTTTTCAAATCAATTTCTTTTAGAAATTTGCTCATGTCTAAACACAACCAACATACACACTGCTACATATGTAATAATAACAGACTAAATCCGTCATCTCACTATTTACCTCCATTCTTATGAAGAACCGAAACCAAAATGCTGTTATACGATGTTGACATTCTGTGCAATTTAACTGATTGCTAAAGAGGAAAATAAATATGTATAAATTTTATTAAGTGCAAAGAATTAAAAAATAGATTTTTTTAAACAAAATATATTTGTACATACCTTTCTTAAATTATAGACTGTCGCAGAAATAGACATAATGGTCATAAATAAAATTGCCAAGCTATATTCAATGTATGATGTAGCAATCCATATACTTAATGAGTAAACTTGGAATACATAAAATGGGTTAAAAACCTGGGAAGTAGAAAGAAGAATAATAGCAGCAAAAATAAAAAAATATATCCTTATCTATAATTTCACATGTTACTGGTCCAACAGACTGTTCTCCTATTCTCCTGAAACAATTAATAACCCCAAAAGCTCAGCAGAAAGAAAGCAATTTTGCTACCGGTACAGTGGCCAATCACTAATTGCTTTTTTGACAATATTTTGAGTTGCATTTTTTAAAAGGGACATTTCTACATTTCTAAGAGTAACTCCCTGGCAAACACATAGGCCCACATTTGGGGGAGATTTATCATCAAGTATCTGAGGTTAAGCTGTTCTAGTTGCCCATGGAAACCAATCAGAGCTCAGCTTTAATTTTATAAGCAGCTGTAGGAAAATGAAAGCTGAGTCCTGATTGGTTGCCATGGGCAACTAGAATGGTTCTAATCTAAGAGACTTATGATAAATCTCCCCTTATGTGTCACTGTGTAGTGTGCAGGGTGCGCCACATTCATGAATTATGGCGCATATTCTTCATGAATCTGGCGCTCTCTGCTCTGCTTCAACAGAATGTATCATTTTTTTCTTGGTGCTCCTTTAACATGGGGGGGTGCTACATAATTCTGTTGGACTTTGCATGTTAAATGTGGCGCACGGTCCAACGTAGCATCAGAAACACCCATTTCAGTGCACAATTTTGTGTCACCTCAGGTATAATGCTGTGTGCACCACAAAATGTTGCGTGTATGACAAATGTGTCTCGGACACTCCTTAAATACATGTGCAAGCAGTTTGCACATGAAAGAACGTGCAAAGTCTGCCAGAAGACTGAGGGCCAGGCTGTGGTGGGTTAGTTAAACATAATAAACTTGCACTTTCCTCCTCCGGCGCCGCCGATGTCCCGCGACGCGGTCCGTTTGATCCGTGCCCCTGTTTGTTTACAGGGCACAGAAGCCGCACACAGGGAACTTCCGGTCCGCGATGTGGCCGGCTCCTCCCATCCGTCCCTATCTCTCAGGGTTGTAAGCGTGGGAGATGGTGTCGGATGGGAGCTTCCGGCTGGCCGGAAGCTCCCTGTGCGCACCTGTATACAAACCGGTGCAGAGAGGAGACGGACCTCGGCACGGGACATCGGTAGCGCCAGACGAGGTAAGTACATGTTTATTATGTTTAACTAGCCCACCCCAGCCCGGCCCTCAGTATTTTTTAACACCCGGATAACCCACTTTAATGTTGGGCTTAAACCAGACTCACCAGAATAATCAAGAGGTTTCTGTCTCTTAATAATTCTGGTTCATCCTTGTGCACTGAGACAGCCTGTTAATCTGCAACATGGAGGAGCTTTGGCAACACCCCAAGTAGCCTTTCAGCACAATATTAAAATTTGATTTAAAAAGGAAGGAGGCCATGAATAAGAAATGTTAGAAGATTACCACAGTCACAGTGTCTGGATCTATGTATGCTCCTGGTTTATCATACTTGATTTTGATGGTAGATTAAACTATGTCAGACGAGTTTCAAGTGAAGGTTATAATAATTCTGGCAGACTAAGAAGACCTGGCCTATCTTGTCCCCTCTCTTTTCTGCCCATTTCAAGTGTTGGGCAGGGCTTTACCAGGCAAAACTTAACAAAGTCAATGGCTTGCTCTAGATATTGTGACATATTCAGAACTTAAATGTCTTAAATGACTTAAATGTCAGTAAATTGCCCTTTAGTTTTCAGACCGTGGTCTTATAACTATAGTTGTTATCCTGGAATTTTTTTTTTTTTGTTTTAAAACATTAAGTAAAATATTGTCATGTTTCAGCAATATTTTTCCCATTTAGCATTGAACGAGACGGAGAGTTTTTATTAACCTTTCCTCTACCAATGAGTTTTTACTTTCATTTTAATTGTTATGTTATGTTATGCCTATTGCTTTATTTTAATATTTACCATCATATTATAGACATCTGAATATATCATATGTATAAAAATAAAGTGATGTTGCTGTCTTGATAAAGATAAAATATGCAGTACAAGGATACATTTAGATTGGTCCATGCCTGATAGAATTACAGCTTTTAAATACTCTGGAATTGAAAGAATTCTAACAATGGGCTCTTGTTAAGAATTAGGATTTTTTTTTCTTTCCAGCAGATTAAAGTTCTGAAGAAATGCAAAGTGTAACATGATGCAAGTTCTGGAAATCCTGAGTAGTCTCGAAATATTTTAATTGCTATCATTCTCTTTAGTTGCCCAGTAAAAGGTATAAACATCTAAGGACTCTCAACTTTTATCTGTTTAACGACTGGTTAACATAGCACAAAGAATTTTTTAGCTTTTGGCTCATAATAATAATAAACTGCAGTCCACTGGGAAAATAATGGAGCATGCACTTTTTTCTTATCTCATTTGTGGAAAATTGACGATTATAGAAATCAGTGGCCCAGATATATGAAAACTGGTGCAATCTGCAGCACATTATTTAAAGGGGTTTTCCCATCTGGGCATTTAAATTTAATTGAATTTATTTGCCACATGTAAACATTTCTTCAATTGGATGTTATTAAAAAAATTAATGCCAGTAAACACCCATGATTAGTACCAGTACCATTCATAGGTCTTAACCTTTCAAGTACCGGTAGCAAAAACAAGGATGGTTGCTCTCAGACAGCACTTAAATGGTTAACACCCGGGTGTTACATAGTTATAAGAAGACTGGGTCATTGCCATTTAAGTGCCACTGGCAGCACTGGCATTTAAAGTGTTAACAGTGATTATCGCCAGTGACAGGCATTTAGAGGCATTTAGTCCTCTAAATGGCACTGCTCAGGCATTTTTCTATAGTAAACTGCCTTGTAAATGTAACACTTAGACTTGGAAAACTTTTTACTATATTGCTTTGCCATCTCAACAGAAACAAACAAATTAGATTAATATTGTTCATTATGTTATTTTTTATTCTAAATAAAATGATAAAAATATATGATTTATAGCATTTATACTGGTACAAAATGGGTCTAAATATTTTTATAATTTTTATTTATATTTTGTAGAAGATTCCTCACATCCTTGCTGCTACATTTTATATGCTGACATTCTTTTAGTGTAACATGCAATAAATAGATTGTAGATATTGTATATTTAATACATCTACTATCCTACCTCTTTTGACAGCAGTTTCCATACAGGAATGATTTTTACTGTAATTGTGTTCAGTCCACAGATCTGTTGTCTGCCCAAATAAAATATGAGTTAAAAAAACACTTGGATACATGGTATTCTGTTTTCATGTAATGTCAATATTAACCAATGAAAAATCAAATGATAAGCAGTTTTAAATATATTTTGCTTTCAATTTTCCTATATTCCATGGATGGAAAACTTTTTTCATCTAAGGTCTGCTTTGTTCTACTGGACCTTAAAGGGGACCTACCACCACGAATCTACCTATAAAGGTAGATCGGGTGGTAGGTGGATCAATAGGATGTGAGGATAGCCCTTTTAAGGGCTAATCCTCACGTCCCCGCACTGTTTTGTGAACTTATATTAAAGGTTTATGCTAATTTTGTTATGCGGCTACTGGGGCGTGGGTCGCCGCAGTTGGGCTTACACGGCGCGGCTACATCCACGCCCCAGTAGCCACGTCACCCCTCCTACCCACAATTTTCGGCGCGCAGCTGCATGGAGCTGTGCGCAGAACAGCAGGACCACGCCCGTGTGGTCACTGCTCCGAAACAGGGGCGGGCCTGCTGTTCTGCGCCTGCGCAGACGGCAGGATCGCCGGACGAGGGCTCCATGCAGCTGCGCGCCGAAGATTGTGGGTAGGAGGGGTAAAGTGGCTACTGGGGCGTGGAGTAGCCGCGCCGTGTAGCCACAGCTGCGGCTACTCCACGCCCCAGTAGCCGCATAACAAAATTAGCATAAACCTTTAATATAAGTTCACAAAACAGTGCGGGGACGTGAGGATTAGCCCTTAAAAGGGCTATCCTCGCGTCCTATTGATCCACCTACCACCCGATCTACCTTTATAGGTAGATTCGTGGTGGTAGGTCCCCTTTAAGTACTTTCTGCTACCTACTGCTTTCCGTCAGCATGATCTGAGGGTAAAATCTATTTGCTAAATGTTTCCTGTTAAGTTTCCATTCCACCCAACAAAATATTTTTAACACATAGGAACTAATATAACATCATTGTGTAAATATCAGGGAATTTACTACATATAATTAGAAAATGCCTTACAGTGTAACTGTTTCGTTTATAAAGTTTTTTTCTAAAGATGTAAATGTGGAATTTTGTCAATATACCATAAATAATGATATTGCAGCTGTTTGCTAATGCTCTTCTTTTTGCCTGCCTCAGCCCATCTCCTTTCTGCAGTGCAATCTGGTTGCTAAAAAAAATCCATATTGTGCAACAGGAGGTAACAGGATGAGGGTCAGCAGAGGGCTAAGGGTTGGGGCTTTGCAATGTGCTTGTTCCCGTGCCTCTGCCGAATAAGAAGATGAAGCCAAGAACTGAGATGCATGTCATCTCTGTCCTGTCTGCAGTCTGCTCTCATGTTACCACACTCAGTATATCTTCCCCTGCTGTCCTGGGAAGAGGGGAGAGTCATGGCATCTGCTGAACAGCCTGGCTGATGCATCCATCATATATCATGGTCGTCATAAGGCTTTATTAGATTATATGTATCTGTGTAGAAATGCTTAGGTGTATATACAGTGAATGTATTGATCACAGCATAACTTAAGGTCACTGTAACTGTAATGCATGTTAATATAGATGTGAGCAAATAAATTTGATATTGAATTTATCTGTCAGCCTAAGGTTACATCTGTGTTGTACAGCAGTAAAACTGAGGAGAGGCTTCAGCCTAAGATTCAGTGTCCTGTCTGGGTGGCTTGTGCTATTGCATGTGAAAGCACTTAGCATTATAGGAAGTGAGGTAAGCTGCTCTTGCCTCAGTTCCCTTAGCTGATCTCACAACTAGGAAGTACCCGCCCAATGAAGGAGAAGCAGGAGAGCATTGTAAAAATAGGGCTGATAGATATAACAGGCTGGATAGAGATGTGGAATTGATAAGGTGCACATACCTGACTTTTTGCTCTTCTTTGGTTAAACCAAGGCCATATTTTGAGTGTATATCTGAGCAAGAAAGGCTTTCCTCCAAAACACTAATGAAAAAAAGAGCACCATGGATTTTAGATTACATAATATATTTTTAGAATCTTTTGTAGTTCTGATCTACTCACCCAGTTTTGATGAACTTGCTCTCAGAGGGGATCCAGACATAACGTATTTTTTGCACTTGTATATATCTCACCTGATAAAAGAGTAAAATCCATAAACAGTAAATTAGCCTACTGTATATTTATAGATCATCTGTAACAGTAACACATAACTCTATTCAAATGTTTTGCAGTAAGGAAATCTCTTTTCTATATGAGGACAGTGAAGCCATTTAGACATCTCACAGTTACATTATCTATGACTTAAGGTTCCTAGTTACCTGAAATGCTTTACATTTGGCAGATTTAGCTATGGATGGCCAATTCATTTCCTTATGTATGAAATATCTGCTTTATAGTATAAACTAAATAATCATTGAAATGATTGAAATTACACAAATGAAAGTATTGGCTATTTCCCTTTGTGTAACTAAAGAAAACATGTCATCAGGTATTTACTGTATTTTTTGGACTATAAGGCGCACCGGATTATAAGGCACACCATCAAAAAATGCCTGATAAAACGTCTAGGGTCATATATAAGGCGCAACGGATTATAAGGCGCACCTGATTATAAGTTATGGGCAGCTGTTGTCTGTAACTATGATTCATATATAAGGGCACTGGACTATAAGGTGCACCTTTGATTGCTGAGAAAATCAAAGGATTCTTGGTGTGCCTTATAGTCTGAAAAATATGGTACATTCAAACTATTCTATTTATAAGTTCCTGCAGCAATATTTAGGGCTCATGCACACGTACGTGTGCAGTCTGTGAATATGGGCCAGTTTGTAGGTCCAGCCCAGCAGACTGTATACCTTATACAGGGTGGAAGTCTTGCAAGGTATTCAAGGACTTCTCGTCTGCTGATCCTTGCACCTTTTTTTATATAATGCTTGGGCTTCCATCCTGTGCAAGGCATGCAGTCCGTGGGGTTGGGCTGACATACATGGCCGTTTCCACGAACTGCATACATGTGCATTATCCCTTAAACTAATTTTTATTATAAAAATCCATTTCTCAGATCACATGATAGTCAAGTTTAAAAAGTCTCTAAAAAATTTGCCAGCACGGATCCACAAGTCATGTTTGTGTCTATTATCGTCATCTGAGTCGAAAGTCCCCATGTAAACATTTGGTACAACTCCCAATTCATGCCCTTTTTTTTGACCAAGTCACTGGGGGTCATTTACTAAGGGCCCGATTCGCATTTTCCCGACGTGTTACCCGAATATTTCCGATTTGCGACGATTTTCCCTGTATTGCCCCGGGATTTTGGCGCACCCGATCGGATTGTGGCGCATCGGCGCCGGATTGCACGTGACGGAAATCGGGGGGCGTGGCCTAACGAAAACCCGACGTATTCGGAAAAACTGCTGCATTTAAAAGCGGAAAATGTGTCCCGGAGCTTGCACTTACCTTCACTCAGCCGGCCTCGGTGTATTCTAGTGCGTTTCGATGCTCTTCAGCACAGCAGCGCCACCTGGTGGACGGCGGAGGAGCTGCCTTAGTGAATCCCGGCTGGACCCGAATACACCGCAGAGAAGGCGCCGCTGGATCGCGAATGGGCCGGGTAAATAAATCTGCCCCACTGAGTTTCAAGCAGCAAATCTTGATCTTCTGTGGTCCTCTTCAATTGTCCGTGATTAGACTAATGAGAGAGTTAAGCAAATCACTATGGACTAAGAGCAGAGGAGTGGATTGAGCAAGGGCTGGATTTACTCTTTGAAATTCAATTACATTACAATGTAATCAGATATAGTGTGTGTGATTTGCAATCCAATGTTGTTTTGTCAGCATTCTGGCTACACAAACCTGCTACCAGTCTCTGCCTTTGTACTTTTCTCAGAACTCCAGAACTATACTACTATCACATCTACATAAACACATTGTTAAAATGGAGTAAAAGCAATGTAAACACAATGGCCCAGTTATATCATTTTGTTTGCAACATTTTCTTTGTCTATCTTTGCACTAAAAAGAATGTTTTTAGACATGTGTGTGGTCACATGTATTTATGAAGTTTTTCCACCACTTTTGTGTTATGGTTATATTTTGTCTGACACTTTAGAAATCTGTGCACCTAAAGGTGAGTGGTGGTGCTTAGTCTGGTTTTGCGACACATTTATTACAACGCCTGCAAAGTTGCAACTGTGTCCACTCTTTCCATAACATAACAGATCGTGCCAGATAATTGACCACAAAGGCAGTTTACATCACTTTTTATAAATCTCGCCCAATGGGGCACATTTACTAAGGATCATGCCCTAGTTTTCTGGAGGAGTTTGCACATTGTTTTAGGTGCAAACTGCTTGCACAGATATTTAAGAAGTGCCTGATACACATTTGTGTCGCACACAACCTTGTTATGGCGCGGCTTCACTATTCTTCAACACAAATTTCTGCACTGAAGGGGACGTTCCATTGCTCAGTCAGACTGTACGCCATATTTATCATGCAAAGTCCAAGAGATTTGTGTCAGAAGCCCTATGTTACAAGGGCACCAAAAAAAGTTGGTGCACTCTATCAGAGTAGTGCAGGCTGCGCCAGATTTATGAAGCAAGGGCGCCAGAAATCCTGAAACTGGAGTCCTTTACACACTACACAGGCAAACTGCATATAGTACAGTTTACACTGGTTTTAGTAAATGTGGGCCAATGAGTAAATGCAGCCTTTACTTGATGAAGTTCCTTTATTATGTTTTTCTCATGTATTAATCATATACCTGATGTGTGTGCCCCATACACCTACTCACCTATTTATGTGAGTTTTCATCCGCTGATGCTGTGTGGGTTCTGCTCCTTCTAACACTGAAAGTTTTTGCTTAGTATTTGTGCATTTGTTCCAGTCATTAGAACATGCTCCCTTTACTATTTTTGTATTTTTCCAACACCCTCATCAGAGTATTTAAGGACCTCATATGTGACATGCACACATTATGTGCTGATCAGGTTGCAGACATGAGGTATTAGCAGCAAAGAGTGTGCACATGTATCTAAAATAGGACATTACACTACAATAGGAACGGCTAGTCAAATAGAGAGGGGTGTCCCCATGAACACATTCACAGTGCGCTTCATTCGTTTGCATCCTGTAGCACGATTTTAAAAGGTTGAAGGTATGGCATTGGCTCATCTACCACCACTGTATTTAAAACTGAAAGTTTGCTGATCCTACCTATTTATTATGGCTCCCCCTATTGCTAGTATGGACAACATGGGGCCACTTTTAATTTATTTTCCGGGGCAACTTTAATTTACCAGTCCACCTCTGGCTTAGGGCCAGCAAATAGACAGGGACCAAGGTTGTGGGAATCTCAGAGCTCACACTTCTTCTCTATCTTGATTTTCCCTCTATTTGTTTGCTGAATAGACCATTTCCCAATATTTATTTATTTTACTTGGTCACTCATGTGTTGAAATGTTACCGCTGCAGCAGTAATTGGAAAAATCCTTTGCAGCAAGAGGAAAAGTGGATCTCCAATGAAACGTGAAAAAAATGCTTCTCTCACCACATGTAATAGTTTGGTGACATCAAGTAAACCGATTCTATTTTTCTGAGGTACAAAGGCACAGACACCTCTGATGAATACTTATGGAACTAATAAGAAATGTCTAGAGGAGGCTGAACCATGCTGGCTTTCTACTTTATACAGATGTCCTAGCAACAACATACCAGTAATACTTAGTTTATTCTGTGGGTCTGTAATTCTTTTACTCCATGACTATAATGTAGTGCTGGTTTCTTTATATAACCGGGACTACAGAAGAATCTAGAGTATCACAGACTCCAGGTTAAACAACTATCACAATTGTTTTTATGAAATGAACATTTCTATGCAAAATAGACACATTTACCTTGCCTTCTGGTTCCATTATGGATTTAAATAAAATAGAACTTTCATCGCTTATAACTGGATTCCCCGGTTTTGCTGTTCTATCAAGATTGACCTTGATCACCGACTTCTTTATGTAATCTTTAAGTTCTCCCTGGACAATGGTAAAAGAACCATAAAGAAATGTAGAGGCATAAGGTAACATATCGACATTGTTCTAGGTTGGAAGTCTGTTGGGCTAGCAAATGGAAGCCTAGTGCAATAATTTGCACCAAAAACAAAAATCTGGCGTTTTTGTAAAACAACATATCAAGAAGATCTTAATACTCATATTCATTTGATAACTGAATATATATATACTGTACTTACAGTGGATCGTAGCAAGACTGTATCAGCATCTGCTAAATTACATGGAACACAGTGACACCAAACATCCAGCTCTGGCTTCCAATAACAGAACAACTTAAGGAGTCCTAAAGAAAATAAGTAACCCAGGAAACATAAAACTTTCCTCCATCTCTCTGATTTGTATCCAAATATCTCCTGAAAATAAAAATAATAAAAGGATTAAATGGCCTGATATAAAACCAGATTTGCTTAAACTTTATCTTGAACCTCAACCGTACCCCTCATGGCAACCCTTAAATACATTAAAAAATGTTTCCTAAGTATTTTCCTGTCTATGATGTTTATAGTTCATGCACAATAATTTCATCCACGTTGAAATGTGTTCTAGTTTGGGTTAAACCCAGGAAAAGTCCAGGGTCAAACTATTCCGGAAGCCTTCTCATCATTAATTTCCACAGCTAGTAAAGAAAACTTGAATTTTTCTCCTCTACGACAGGCAGTGGCATCTAATAACTCCCATTTTTGGGAAGTGTTGTTCTTTACCCATTATGATGAATCCAATATATACATCCTACAGGCTCCCTCCCTTTAATCCCCCTTCTCCCTTACTACTTTTAATGGCCTCAAAATTTTCACACAATGGACTAGTGACTTTCCCGAGCATACTACTGACCTTCACCTTTTTCCTACATTCCCGTCTTTAAAATTAAGCTTTCAGCTTAATGACCAGACTCTACTTTAAGAATCCGAGAAGTGTTAAAATATTTGGTTATAACCTCGGAACACTTTCACATATCCAGGTGATTTTGAGGCGTTTTTCTTGTGACACATTGTACTTCATGTTAGTTGCCAAATTTAATTGATAAGCCAGACTAAACCCAGGGTCGGGCATGGATGACCGGCAAACACACATCGATGTGGTTTTTAAAGCTGTTTTCATTTGTTGTAAATGTGAGTATTTGACCTTTAGACAGAATCACTAAATACATACTGGCTAAACTATGTGTATACATTATCTCCTGTAGTGGCACCACAATCGGAGGAGTTATATGTGTACAGGAGAAGGAGGAGAAGACACATGGTGATCCTGTTGTCTGAATAGGAGTCTATTCTTAATTAGAATGTCTACGTTTCCCTTGGAAATTGGATGAAGATTGTTTAGCTGCAATTCAGGTTGCTGTGAGAGTTATATTTTTCATTTTTATTTTTGAATAGTTGAACCAATTCAATTCAGTGACTGAAGCATTTAATGTGGGTATGTGTTAAATGCATTTCTATAAATGATAAAATGCTCTGCAACATTTGTTGCCCAAGTTTTCCCAAGTGTACCGATACCCCATATGATATGTTGTAGTAAACTGATGCATGAGCACACAGCCTGGCATGGAAAGGAAGTAGATTTGCAACATCACATTGTACATGCTATACATTTTTTTTTTGTAATGCGAACATATGAGGGCTTATTATTTACAGGGTGAGATATAATGTATAGATAATTCATGTTGGGGGCCTTTAGCTTATTTATGAGATTTTATTAACTATTTCAAGGGGGACACAAACAATATCATCAATTTTTATTTTGGATTTTTAAGCACTTTTTTGCCTGCTCACCATAACATAAAAATAATATTTTATCTTTAGTCTCTAGTTCACTACACTGGTACCTCATTTATACAATTTTAATGAGTGAAACCAATATTGCAGAAAATTGCATTTTCTTTTAGTATCAACAACTTTTCATAACTTCTTTTAACAAACCTGGTTGAGGGGTTATTTTTTGAGAAAATAGTTGTTCTTTTCAGTCCTTTCATTTAATGGTGTGTAACTTTGTGATTGCTTTTTTAAACATTTATTACGGGAAGTTTTTTGTGTTTTTTTACGTTTTTCACAGTGTGGGTTCAATATTTAAATTTATTGTACAGATTAATGCAGACACAGTGATAGCAAATATGTAAGTTTTTTGTATTTTAAATACTTTATTTGGTTTTTATATGTAACTGTGGTAATTAGGAAACTTTTATTTTATTTATTTAATTATTATAAAATGATTTTTGATTTTTTTTAAATTTTTTTTACATTTTTCCAGGCCTAGCCTTGTACAAGCATTCATCCGAATGCTTGCTCAAGCCTTTACACCTCAATACACATGTATTTCAGTGTATAAGGTAAGTAACTGAGCATGCTCAGGATGGCCAGGAGGGGGAACCTGGCGTGAAAAGGAGCCAGCAGCTTCAGGGCACATATCGGACCCCAAGGCTGCAGCAGGACAAATTGGATCCTGATGTCCCACAAACTTCTCCTGATGCAGCAACGTAGAAAATCAAGCATAACTTTTTCATGTCTGATGACATGTTTTGGTGTAACAGTCAAACATATATATTTATATATTCCAGATGCCTAACTATAGAGAGCACCACATCAAATCATTAGGCTTTCTGAAAAAGCGTGCCTTATCAGGTAGCCAAAAAGCAATGCTTTCCTGGAAAGCATATTGGTATATTTTGCAAAGAGAGTGCCCTTTTTTCTTCAAGTGGCAGGGAAGCTACACATAAGGTAAAGTGGCCAACCCCTTTCATCCATCCCCGACTGCAGCTTCAGATCAGAAACCAGAATTCTAGCAAAGTGTCCTGCTAAAATCCATGATTTGATGTCTGCCTTCCAAAAAGTAGAATAAAAAGTAAAGTCGTTACAAAAAGAATCCATTGCACAGCTCAGTCAATGCCAAAAAAAATGTTAATTGTTAACGTGTTTTTATTTTACAAATTTATAAAGTTTGTTATGCACAAAAGATTACATTTTTTGAAAATATACTTAAACATAACAAAATTTGGTATTTTTCTTTTTCAATTCCAAATCACTTAAAAGTATATTGCATGTATTCCGAAGTATGATGTAAGAGAAATTCTGAATATTTAAATCAAATTGCAAGCACATAATTAAATATATATATAAACTACAGTAGCATAGGAATGTCTGTGCAGAATGGTATTAGGCTAAAGGAATTTTAGTCATGTAAAAGGGCAAAAAGAAATTCTGTTTGATGTATAAAGAATAAGTAATTAAATATAAGCTGCTCAACACTATGAAGTTAATTGTGGCCCAAAGTAGCAGCATAATACGGAATACAAGTTTCAACATGCTTAGTTCTATTCCTACCTCAAGACTCCACAATGAACATTGCTTATTTAATGACCAGATTGTTAATGGGGTGTTCCCATTTCAGCCAATAAATGTCATTGTTTTGTAATGATACGGTAAGTTATACAAGTTTTAAATGTACTTTCTGTATCAATTCCTTTTCCAGATCTCTGCTTGCTGTAATTCCGTAGGAAGTGTTACAAGAAAAAACAAAAGTTTCTTTTCAGCTCACCTCTCTGATGTCCCAACAGACCGTTGCACAGAGTATCTGAGTCGGAGTCCGTATTTGGTATCATAAGGAAAGAGGGGTTGTTCAGTACTCAGCCAAATCCATAGGATAATTCAGTGAAGTTAAAATCACAAATTTATTCCATACTTTTAAAAAACATTTACCATGACAAATAAAGAAAAACTGACTCGTTTTAGATCTAAGCGATCCTTAATCGTAGTGATGCAAAAATAAGCTAGATACTAGCATTATATGGAAAATACACCAATACACCCCAGAAATGCGTCACAATTTTGTTCACAGGTGAATGCATCTGATGAAACACAAGGTGAAGAGGAATTACATCTAAAGGTAAAAATAGGGATACAATTTAATAAATATACATAAGGTCTCCACGATAGTTGAGTCCTGCTGGTATCCGTGTGTTTAGTGTCAGGATCCAGAAAGCTTCTCTGGCCCGTAGTTTCTTCATCCAATCTCCACCCCTTTTCGGTCTATCAACTCTTTCTATAGGCATTACTTTGAGAGTTTTAGTGTCTCCAGAGTGTACTTCTTTGAAATGCTTCGAAGCACCGGACCTGTTTGTTGCAAAATTTAAAGAAGAGCTGCGTATATCAGTAAGATGCTCCGATATTCTGATTTTAAATTTTTGGATGGTGCAACGTACGTAAGTGACTTGACAGTCTGTACATCTGATAAAGTATACAATGTGATCAGACTCACAATTCAAAAGTTTTTTTTATATTGTAAATATGATTGTTGGCATCCATGAAATTAGATGTGACTTCTATAAACTTGCGTAGATTGCATCTTGTATGTAACCAAGTTGTTTTTTTGTCCAGTGCAGAAAAGTCATTTATTGAGACAGTAGAGTCTATTGAGCGGGCGTTTCTTGAAATGAATATGCAACCATTCTGTAGTATAATAGCCAAACACTGTTTGGTTAGTTGGTAATTGTCTCAATTTTTGTTGGTTGCATTTTTTATATAAAGTGTCTTTTCTAGTTCTTTTAATTCAGTTTTTCCATTGTTCTTGTTACTTGATATTTGTTGTACCCTCTTTCTTTGAGGCGTGTACACATTACTTTAGACGTGTCCATGTACATATTGTCTGTAGAACAAATTCTTTTTGCTCTCATGAATGGGGGGATGATGTGATATAGAGTGAAGTAAAGTGTTTCCTGCCGTAGGTTTCCTATAAAGGTTGGTTTCTATTTTGGCTGTGTGTATTAATTTTCTTATTAATAAAATGTCCAAAAACGGGATTTCTGTAGTGGAAAAATTATAGGTGAATTTAAGATTAAACTCATTGTTATTTAAGTACTGTACAAAATCTGGGATGTATTTATCTGGACCTGTCCATATAAGTAGGCAGTCGTCGATATAATGGCTATAACTTTCAATATAGATGGAAAATGGGTTATTCTCAGTGAAGAAGTGAGTTCTTCATACCAGGACATGTAAATGTTTGCCAAAGACGGCGAGAATTTTGAGCCCATAGGGCAACCTTGTTATTGTAAAAAATAGTCATTGGCAAACATGAAAACATTATTAGAAAGGAGAAACCACAATATGTCAAGGATATATTGAATCAGTGTGTTTGAAAAATTGCTGTACTTGTATAAAGGGCTACAGCATCACATGTAACCCAAATGTGATTCTCTGACCAAGTGGCATTTTCTAACAATTTGAGTACCTCAAAGCTGTCTTTTATATACCCTGGTGCCCTCTGGGCAAAAGGATTAAGCATTGTATCCAACCATTGTAACATTCTTTCCAACAGGGAGTTAACTCCCGAAATAATGGGTCTTAAAGCAGGAGGGAAAGCTGTTTTGTGTGTTTTTGGGAGGGCATAAAGTTAAGGATCTTGTGGGTATTTGGGTAATTGAAATTCGCCAGAAAAAAGATTTAATGTGATACCTTCCTTTATTAAATTGGATAGTTTTTCCTGTATCATTTTTCCTGGGTGGTATGTACATTTTTTGTAAGTAGTTGTATACTGTAACATAGTATTAATTTCTCTTTTGTAAAGTGCTTTATCCAAGATGACAATTGATCCTCCCTTGTCTGAATTTCTTATTATAATAGAAGGATTCTGTTGTAAATTATGGTTAGCTCTAGATTCTTCTTTTGTAAGATTGTATTTTTTCTTTCTAATTTTAGTTTCTGTTTGCAGTTTTGTTAATTCCTCCTCTACTACATTTTTGGAAATGGTCCATTACTGGTACTCTGGTTTGAATCGGGTTCAAGTAGGGATTCTTCGTTTCGATTAATTCTGAAGTATTCGTAATGCATGTTTGATTTGTTTCTGTCATTAGATCCACTAGGTGAGACAAGGTCACATGATCGCTGAAGTTCATATTGTTCTTGAACTCTCTTTGGCCCCGGTTATTTAAGAAGGAGGTCGGACATGTGTTTGGATAGAAATTCTCATCCGTAGCATTCGATTCATTTATATGAAAAAAATGTTTTTTGACCGTGAGTAGTCTCTTGAATTTATTCACATCACATATAGTGTCGTACAAGTCCATGTCCTGTAAAGGGAATAAATTGAGACCCTTTGATAATATAGAAATTTCTGCTTTTGTCAAATAGCACGCTGAGAGGTTGATTACACTGGGGTCCAAGTTTGGATCTGTTACTTCTTGCGGCGATTCGAATAAGAATCTTGTGGTGGTAGTGTTTTCTTCCTGCCCTGCATTTTTTGCATTAGTACTCGTCTCTCTGTTTTTTGTAGATCCACTTATTTGATGTCTGGGGTTGTATGCAGTCCTTGTTGTTTCTTCTTCTGATTGGTCAGTACCGTGGTCTGATGTTTCATATTCAGTGGGGGGGGAAAAAAAATCCCTTTTGGTATATTGAAAGATATACCAGACAATATTAAGATGTAATTAACATCGTCAAAAATACCTACCTCTGCTATATCAGGACAAGGTTCTGGCTATTATTGGTGTATTTTCCATATAATGCTAGTATCCCACATGTTTTTGCATCACTACGATTAAGGATCACTTAGATCTGAAACGTGTCAGTTTTTCTTTTCTTTGT
This sequence comes from Engystomops pustulosus, assembly GCA_019512145.1. NCBI lineage: Eukaryota > Metazoa > Chordata > Amphibia > Anura > Leptodactylidae > Engystomops > Engystomops pustulosus. Next base: position 70,829,642 of record CM033643.1, on the reverse strand, counting down.
CATGGCAAATGTTTTTTAAAAGTATGGAATAAATTTGTGATTTTAACTTCACTGAATTATTGTATGGATTTGGCTGAGTGCTGGATAACCCTTCGCTGTCCTCTGCCTGCTTACACCAGATCCATGACTCTACTCAGTCAGTGTCATAGTATCGGGACTACACAGAGGTAGCTCACACCCTGACCTATTGCTGCAAAGTCAGGACCATCCCTGTATGGAAGTGACGCAAGGAGGGAGATTCCCAGTCCTGTGTTCTCCGACCCCCTTACCTCTCCTTACATTCTTTTTCCAAGCTGTGACTCATGCTGCCATGATGTGTACTGTGGCTGACTGTGCACATTATATATATGTTATGGTTGTACATCCTCCACTCTTAATGTGTCAATTAGATGCCATTGCCACCATGACACTGTGGGCCCCGTAGCAGCTGCAATGCGTGTGAGGCGTAATGTCAGAACTAGAGATGAGGCGAGCACTAAAATGCTCGGTGTGCTCGTTATTCGAGACAAACTTTCCCGATGGTGAGTGCTCGTCTAAATAACGAGCCCATTGAAGTCAAGGGAGACTCGAGCATTTTTCAAGGGGACCAAGGCTCTGCACAGGAAGCTTGGCCAAACACCTGGGATGAAACGTCGAAAAGGATGGAAACACATGGAAATGGACGAGGAAACAGCAGGGGCAGCATGCATGGGATGCCTCTGAGGCTGCTTAATCGTACATTATGCCAAAATGATGGGCAACAGCATGGCCATGACAGAGGACCGAATGAGGCTAGATGCATCTAAAAATGCAATAATTGACCCTGACACTGCAGGGGACGGCATGCAGAGGCAGCGGCAGCAGCGGCAGGCTAGAGAGTGTCATGGCGACATTACCTAAATGGAATCAGGCTTCAAACCAATGGGTGGCAGAAGGGAACCAAAGGAGGAGAGAACAGCTGAAAATGATTCAAGAAAAACAGCAGGGGCACGTATGCATGGATGCCTATGAGTGCCTCATCTTGGGATGGAGCTGGCGGTCCGTGCCGGCGCGCTTTCTCCTGTCAAAGCCCCGTCTACTCGGCTCCTCCCCCCCCAAATGGGCCTGGGGGCCAGACGCGTTTACTTTGAAAAATTTAATTTTCAAAGCAGACGGGGTCGTGTTGAATATTATCATCTAGGAATAATGGAATAGGATTCTATTTAATTGTTTTGTCGGAAATGGTTCCATGATTAAGAGACAAGTATGGGGCAATCCATATTGCGCGCTATGATTGCAACTTCAGTCTCCAGCATGGCAGGCGAGAGGGCCGAGTTCCAGTATGTATCTGGTGAAACACCGAAAATTCTGCCTGACAACAGCGCGTTGATAATGGGGACGATGTTTGGAGGGCAGTGAACTAGTAGTAGATTAAAGGTGCTGCAGTTTTAAAAACTATGTTAGTTGGATCTTGGATGGAGGGCGCTCCGCGCAGGCGAGCTTTCACCAATCCAAGCCCCGTCTCTAGGCTACTCCCCAAACAGCATTCTAAGACCTTGTATAAAGCATAGTGTAGTAGTGTTCTCAAAGTTTGGGTTGGCAGGTGAGGGGAATGTAAAACAGATGCGCAGAAGCGCTGAAATAATATCAGTAATGATAAAAGTTTGCCAGTTATATTTGTGGTAAACACAGCAGGGTGGCAACACAAAGTTAACAGTTTGATGTGGAGAAGCATGAAAACAACCCCAAAATTCTGCCTGACACAGTGTTGATAAGGGGACCCTGTATGGAGGCATGTGAAATAGTAGTAGTTAAGTGCGTGCAGTTTAAAACTATGTTATGGGGATCTTGGGATGGAGGCTGGCGCTCCGCTGCCAGGCCGAGCTTCACCAATACAGACCCTGTCTCGGTACTCCCCAAAAGCAATTCTAAGAACCTTTTGTATAAGTCCACAGTGTAGTAGTGTTCTTATAAGTTTGGGTTATGGGGGTGAGGGGAATGTAAACAGATGCGCAAGAAGCGCTGAAATATATCGGATGAATGATAAAGTTTGCCAGTTAGTTTTTGTGGATTACACAGAAGCGGTGGCAACAAAAGTCTAACAAGTTTGATGTGGAAGCCATGAAAACAACCCAAAATGCTGCCTGACAGCTCGTTTGATAAGGGGACCTGTATGGAGGCAGTGAATAGTAGTAGATTAAGGTGCTGCAGTTAAAACTATGTTAGTTGAATCTTGGGATGGAGCTGGCGCTCCGCTGCCAGGCGAGCTTCACCAATCCAACCCCTGTCTCCGGCTACTCCCCAAACCAGCACTTTAAGAACTTTGTATAAGTACAAGGTTGTAGTAGATGTCTTATTTAAGTTTGGGTTATGCGCGGGTGAGGGGAGTAACAGATGCGCAAGAGCGCTGAAATAATATCGTAAACTGATAAAGTTGCCAGTATATCTTGTGGATTACCACAGCAGGGTGGCAACAAAGTAACAGTTGAGTGGAAGCCATGATGAAAACAACCCAACAATTCTGCCTGACACAGCTCGTTTGATAAGGGGACCAGTATGGAGGCAGTGTGAATAGTAGTAGATTAAAGGTGCTGCAGTTAAAACTATGTTCGTTGGATTTTGGGATGGAGCTTGCGCTCCGCTGCAGGCGAGCTTTCGCCTATCCAAGCACTGTCTCTCGGCTCCTCCCCAAAAGCACTTCTAAGAACCTTTTTGTATAAGATCAAGTGTAGTAGTGTTTCATAAGTTTGGGTTATGGCGGGGTGAGGGGAATGTAAACAGATGCGCAATAAGCGCTGAAAAATATAGTTGAAAATGATAAAAGTTTGCCAGTATTTTTGGGATATCACAGCAGGGTGGCGACAAAGTTAACAAGTTTGATGTGGAAGCCATGTGAAACAACCCAAAATCTGCCTGAACAGCTCGTTTGATAAGGGGACGATAATGGAGGCAGTGAACTAGTGATAGATTAAAGGTGCTGCGCAGTAAAACTATGTTAGTGGATCTTGGGATGGAGCTGCGCTCCGCTGCAAGGCGAGCTTCGCCTATCCAGCCCCGTGTCTCTCGGCTCCTCCCCAATACAGCACTTCTAAGAAACCTTTGTATAAGATAGAGTGTAGATGTTGTTCTTATAAGTTTGGGTTATGGGGGTGAGGGGAATGTAAACAGATGCGAGAAGCGCTGAAATAATTCGGTAAATGATAAAGTTGCCAGTATATTTGTGGAAACAAGCCAGGGGTGGCGGACAAAGTCAACAAGTTGATGTGCGAAGCCATGAAAACAACCCAAAATTCTGCATGACAACAGCTTGTTTGCTAAGGGGACGATGTGTATGTGGAGCAGCTATATGGAAGCTTTTGAGGCCAGCTATGGCGGATGAACGTGTGGATGGGTGAATGGAGGACAAACGGTGGAGGCAGTAAAAAGACGACGTGTGGAGGCAGCTATGGAGACAATTTAATTGGATAGTCGGCGGTATGGGCAGTCCAAAAAAGTTTCAAACAGAGGAGCAGGTAGGTGGTCCTCCAGAAAAATTAATAGGAGGATGCCTGATGTGGCAAGTCCAAAAAGTTTTCAAACCAGAGGAGCAGGTAGGTGGTCCTCCAGAAAAATGAAATAGATTGAGTGCCTATGTGGCCTCCCAAAATTGTTTAAAACAGAGGACAGGTAGGTGGCCCTCCAGAAAAATAAATACATAGAGTACTAAGCTAGAGCCAATTGGCCCCTGGCTTAAAATAGCCAGTTTCCTTGCTTTAGTGTGCAAGAGGAGAGAAGGAGAAAGGGAAAAAGAGGAGGGAGTGCTAAATTATTCAGGTGTGTAGCTCCTTCACCTGGTGGAGAATGGAAATCCTGAGAAATCCAGGCTTTATTCATCTTGATAAGCGTCAGCCTTGTCAGCGCTGTCAGACGAGAGGCGTGTACGCTTATCGGTGACGATTGCACCAGCTGCACTGAAAACCCGCTCAGCACAAACGCTAGCGGCAGGGCAGGCAAGAACCTCAAGGCGTACAGCGTCCAGTTCGTGGACATGTCCAGCTTTGAAACCCAGTAGTTGTAGGGAGCTGTGTGATCATTTAGGATATGCTGTATGGTCAGCTTACTGTACCCTCACCATCTTTCGTAAAGATCAGCCCTACTTGCGAGACTGGGGACAGGTGACAGTGTCTTGGGGGGTGACATAAACTGGCAAAGGCCTTGTAAAGTGTACCTGCCAGTGCTTGGACAAGCTGCCTGCTCGCCTAATCTTCTGCCGCTAGCGCGTTGTCAGAAGGGAATACTGTTTCAGCGTGGCACCGGCTGCTGGGTTGGTTTCATGCATTCTCAAACTCCTTTCCCTCCGGATGAGAGTGGAAAGATTTTGCTTGTACCGTGGGTTCCAGGGGAGTGAATTACCAGTAATCGGTGTGAATAAATTCTTTGAACCGTGAGGGTCACTGATATGCAGCATGCATGAATATCTGCCATATGCGCCAGAGTACCAACGCGCAATAATTCACTCCCCTCACAAGCCTGACTCTCATTTCCTCTCCTCAACTCTTTTTCTGCCCATACACGCTGAACAGTGAAGGACTGAAACAAGCTCCCTCTGTCGTCGCAAATTCTCCTCCTCTTCATCCATACGACGCCACTCATCCGATTAGCGTAGGAAGAAACAGACATGAGCGGTTGCTTTGGGTATCAACAAGGGATACTTCTTCCCCTGTCTCTTGTGATGCAAACGGCAAAAGGCATCCGACTTCATGTCAGGTGAGTCGGGGTGACGATGAGCTGCCCTGAGAGTGGCAGAATCTGTGCTGGACTTCCGAAATGCCGCACAGATGCGGCGCACCCCCCCTCGTGAGCAAATCAGAACAGATGGGGATTCTTGAGGAACCCTGTGACCTAAAGAATTTAACACATGGGCCAGGAATGGCACATGTGTTCACTGCGAGTTGCAGAGCCGCACACCAGGTTGACGGCGTTGTCACACACAACCAGCCGTGGCTTCAGGTTAGCGGTGCCAAGCCACAGATAACTTTGTCTGCGCCGTGATTGCATGCATTAGACTTAGCGCTCTTCGCAGAGCGTTATGCGTGTACTTTTATCGCCTAGGCTCTAGAGTTTGAGCACGCCCTTGCGTCGCTTAGCGATGGAAAGTGGCTGTGACTAGAGCTACCGGAGACTGATGGGCCATGCCCTCGTGGATTGCCCTCTTTTTTGAGGGTAGGTATTCTTGGAGGAGGAGCGGGAGGAGGAGGTGGGGAGGTGAGGCTAGTGGCCCTGAAACCAACCTGGACGCGAGGTAGGCCATAGCCAATCATCAGCCCCGGTAGTATTAGACCAGCCCAGGGTCAGACTCGGTCTCACAGCCTTCCCACAAGTAACCAAGTTGCCGTCAGCGATTAGTGGCCCCCGGCCAGACTTGTCCACGTCGTCAGTGGTGAGGTGGGACTTGTACAGAAACGGTGTGGTGAGGTACGGATGTGTTGTCTGACACATGCTGGTGCAGGGCTGGGGCGGCACATCGGGAAAGTAGTGGAGCGGCTGGGGACCGATACCGAGGTTACGGCCGCCGCCCATGATGTTTCAAAAAGCTCCGGTCTCTACAGCATTGGGCAGCATCTCCAGGATCTACGGCAAGTTTGGAAGATGGTGTTGGTTTGGGTGTTTTGGGGGTGGGTTTGTTGCACTATCTTCCTTTTGCGCGCCAGCGTTCTGGGGTATATAGAGAGCTTGACCGAATTGTGCGTGGAGCTTTTTGTAGAGGATCGTGTGAGGCGAAGATGGGGTTGCCACAGGAGGTGTTTGGGCGGGTCTGTCCTGGCAGTGGGCTGACTAGCGATGCACAGGGGGAAGGAAAAGCAGTGGTGTTCTCCGACCAAGGGAGGGGAAAGGGTTTGGCTGCATTGAGTGGGGTGTTTTAGCATTCAATATCTGTGCGAAACTGGTGGTTAGTTAAGCTGTAGTGGTGGTGGAACCCGTCGGATCCTGGTTTGGCCAGTGTTGCACACCACAGTCCGTCGGTTCCTGCTGTTTCTTACAAGAACCTCCGAATTTGAAAATTCTAGCCCTTGCCAGGTGAGCTTGACTACGTGAAACATTGGCGCGATTGCAACAGTAATCTGGTCCCTGCTTTCGTCTGGCCCCATTTCCACTGCTCTTCCACATGTTCTGGAAATAGGACTCGCCCTCCTGTACTCAGAAGAACCTGTGGTGCACCGGCGTATCCACCCAAGCTGTGGGTTGTCAACCTCATATCGCCGATCCCTATCCTCAAGCCTCCCCCTCGGATTCCTGCCTGAACAAAAAAAACTTCAAACCATGATGGACAAACCGTTCTCTCATGTCCGACACCTCTTACACACTTCTTCCACTACGCTACAATGTCAAAATCCCACAGATGTGACCGGTGGAAAAACCTGGGAGATCGGCAAAATAACCTCAGCAGCAACACGGAAAATGTGGCGTTGGTTGTGACTCTGGGCTATGGTTCCAGACAATAGTTTTCCCCGAGTATGGCTCGGTTTTCAAATGCCACATTCAGATTATCTGAGGGGTGCTAGCTGGGGGGGCTAGGAGTGCTGATGCCTGGCGGGAGAGCTGGAGGATCGGGGAGGGCTGTGCTGAATTCGGTGGCATGTTGGGTATCGTGACTGCGTGGAAGGACTGCTGGGTTGGAATAATGGCTCTAGAGAATGCAGTGTCCGCAAACCAAGACGACGCAGTCACCTCTTCGCACGGTTCTAGCTAAACCGTGCTCTACCACGAAGTGCCCAGAACACGTTCGAGACATGGATGACATCGAGGGTAGCTTTAGTGTGCTGCAGCGTGTTCCCCTGATCCTCCTAATCAGAGGTGGTGCTCACCCGCCAGGACCACGGCCACCCTTGGACCACCTGCGTAGTGGGACGCCCAGTACCAACTGCCCCTCGTCCTCTACCCTAGCCTCAGGTTAAACATTTTCAAAATTAAAGTGTAAACTGTAAAAAAATTTTTGGTTTGCTTGTTTTTGTTTGTCTTTTTTTTTTTAAACACAAACGTTGCTATCCTATTGCTTATGGCCACGTTTCTAACCTACACTGACAGCACAAACTGTGATTTTGTGCGTGCCTGATGACTTTGAGTTATAAAAGTAAATAGAAACGTAAAATATAAAAAAAAAAAAAATCAGGCAGGCTGTGCCTAATCAAATCAAACCCTAATAAATTGTCCATTCGTGTGTTGAGTGTGGTATATGTGTCATAAGATGTAAAACACAGTCACAGGGTTCCCTGCAAATTCCTCACATATGGGCATAGCTGCAACTACTAGTGCACGCAAGTCCAGCCACAAGCAAACACAAAAAAACAGTACAAAATTATAACGCTATTTAGGTATTAATGACAGCCGTGGGGTGATCTAGGCTATTTTATAGCCTACACTGAGAAAGCACACTGCTTTGCCAGATTACTTTAGTTATAAATCAGCGACCTGTGCCTAATTCAAAATCAAACCCCTAATAAATTGTCCCACTTAGGTGTTGAGATGGGATCGCGTGTGTCCACTAACGAGCTAAAACACAATGGTCGCAAGTCTCCATGGAAAATTCTTACAATATGGTACTAGCTGCACATCAGTGCCAGCAAGCCCAGCCACAAGCAAATTAAAAAAAAATATTATAACGTTACTGAGCCCTTAAGAAGGGTTGGTGGGTTCTGTAGATATCAAACTCCTGCCTAACATCTTATTCTAATAGAACACCCTACGTTTTCCTGACTCGACAGCCGCAGGTACTCTCCTAAGGCCTCCAGACGCAGATGACAGATCCGAGAAGTGCCGGGCAAAGGGGCTACTCATTTAGGGTCACCTGATCAGGCCAGCCAACCCACTGATATGACGTGTAGAGGTAAACGTTATGTGGGTGGAGGCAGAGTCTCGGCTGTGATGGATTGTTTCTGGCCGCAAAAAATACACAAGAGGGGAGATGCCATTTTTCGAGCTGGGAAATACTCGTCGAGCAACGCATAGAGCAGTTTCGAGTCACGCTATGCTCGAGATGGTAGCATACACAGCTACGGTCGAGTGTGTTCGCTCATTCTAGTCGAACTAATATTTTGAACATTATGTATACTCATATAGATTACATGATTGGATTGCATATGCACGAACACCGGCTAAGCTAAGAGGTAGGGTATAATTTTACCCAGTCAGTTTGTACAATTAGCCTAGCCTTCTGCTATTGTAGAAGGTCAAGGTTCATTCATTGTGATTGGAGGCACCAGAGTTCTCATTCTTTAGGGCTAAACTGAGAACTGAAACAATTCCCCGATGTCCAACCACAAGATAGTCCAATAGCTATCAGGCCGTTAATTATTGCACGTATCATTTTTATACGTTTTACACACATAAAACTCATAACTCTTTTGTGTCCACCTTGGCAAACTCCCACCATATGGTTTTTTAAGACTTCCTTAAGATGCACCACCAAATGATGCCGTTGTCTTATTGTCGTCATAATTGTTTGTCTTAATTTTAATCTACCTGTGAGGCATTACTCTAACAGCATGTACAGCTGTAGTTATTCCCGGCACACAAGTATGGTAAGAAGTTATACGACACCATACAAAATACACATCATTATACACATACAGTATAAATACATCAAATTTGCACACAGGCCGTGTGGCTGACAATGATCAGCTGTCTAAGGTCGTCTGTTATAAAGCTGATTGAGATAACCCTCAGTCCAAATACAGACAAAAAACATGTTTAAAACTTCAATTGTAACGGGGCAAAAAATTGTCCGGATTACAATATAAAACCTACAGTTTAAAAACTATTACTAACCAACATGTGGAATTATATACTCCTGAACAAAAAGGTAATGTACAACTGAAACTATATTGATGTTAATGCTTTGTACACTCCTGGCGTCTTTGATGAGCATATAGGAGTTAGTCACCAAGAAAAGGTTTCACATTACAGGTTGTGCCCTGTCAGTTTAATAAGTGGGATTTCTTTCAGGGTGCGGCACTACGTGCGTTTGACTGCTGCGTTTAAAACGATTGCTCCAGAGGAAGGGATATTTTCCCTAATTAAACTAGATGTTAATGCTTGAGTTTACAAAATTGCATGCGTTAACCGCGGACGTTTAACGCCATGCGTTCACCAATTGTCTGTTATTACATTCCCGCATGTGTTAACCGCTGATGTTAACGCATGCGTTAACAACGCAGTTTAATGACTTCTGCGTTTTGTAAACGGAAAGCGCGTTAACAGCTGTTTAATTAGTTGGAAATATCTTCAGCGGTATCAATGCGTTGTTAAACGCAGTTGCACGAGAAACGCTGACTGTGGTTGCTTCTGGGACAGCACAGAATCCCAGTAGTTTTAGTGGGGGAAACGATTTGTTGTTTTTTCTTCTGCTGTTGGGTACTATGAGACAGTGAAGAAGTGAGTAGTTATTTTAATTAGACGCGGGGGCTGCAGGAGGCAGGACACAGAGTGGCCACAACCATACTATCCCTATATCCTACTTAAGTGAATGGTATTCTATATCAATTAATTCATAAACTTGTCTAGAGAAAACATTAAATTAAGACTATAGAAGGATGCATCATATTTCCAATTCAGCGAAATCACAATTTAATTCTTATTTATGTATCCATTTTAGTTATTAATGCTTATGACTTTTATTTGGTTATGTTTCTGTCACTCATATATTTTATTAGAGTGAATTCTAAGAAATATATAACTTCCATTTACTCTACTTCAAACCGGTCTTGCATATCACTTTTTGTTACAAAAGTATCCATCAATTGCGTTCCATATGAATACTTCACTCTTTATCGTCCGCTTTGTCAATAAATGACATGTGGCGGAACATGCTAAAGTTGTAATCAGAGTGTCCATCTGCCAAAATATCCCACAGATCTCTGGCATCCTGTAGTCCTCACAGAAGCTCTTTTTGTTCTCTGCCCTCTTTAATTTCAGACATCGTCGCTAAAAGCATTTATTAATACTAAATTGTCTTTCACTCCCAACTTGTTTCAAATGTACTACTGTAATTTATGGTGCCTTATGGCATAATCCTACATATTTATCTCCGAAGCAAATCCCTTGCCCTGCTACAATATTTGTATAATTATCCTTTGAGTCTTACACACACTAAATACAGTAATTAAGGATTTCCCTTTCTATATTCAGGGTCTATTCATCTACCGTATATACTCGAGTATAAGCCGACCGAGTACTAAGCCAAGACCCTTTAATTTTGACCACCAAAAACGGGGGAAAGGAAAACTATTGCTTGAGATAGCCGTATGGGTGGGAAAATGCATTGGGTCACGACCCCCCCCACTCCAGTATAGAAGCCAGGCCCCTATAATATACAGCCTCCCCCTGTAGTATACAGCTTTGCCCCCTGCCAGATTGCAGTATAAAAGCAAAACCCGCTTTGCCCCCATTAGATATAGCCTGCCACCCCAGTAGTATACAGCACAGACAGATTTTACCAGTGTATACAGCTTGCCTCGTAGTTAGATACCAGTCTTTGCCCCCGTAGCAACCGCTTGCCCCCAGTAGTATTTACAGCTTGCCCCCAGTAATATTACCAGCTGCCCCAGTAGTATACAGAACAGCACCTTTTAGAGAAGATACCAGCTTCCACAGTGTATCACAGCTTGCCCCAGTCCCCAGTGTATTACAGCTCCTTGTCCCACCTTATTTCAGTTATTTTACAAATTCCTTCGCCAAATCTAGTGAGTATACAAGCAAGTCCAGGCTTTTTAGATACAGCCAAGTTTCACCCTTTACCGCCTACGTTTACTATCAGCCTTGCCCCACTTTGTCGTTATATACTTTGCCCCTCCAGTATCCGTATACAGCCAGTCCCCAGTGTATACAGCTTCCCCCAGTTAGTATCCGCTGCCCCCCCTTTTCAGAATTTCAAATCCCCACCCAAAAAAAACCCAACACTGTTAGACTTCACCCTCCGGTTGGCCCCCCCCTTTTTTCTTTTCCCCCGCTTTTATGCGCAGCGATGATCCCTTCTCCCCCCCCCCTTCGACGTCTATTTTTCTTTCATTATCCTTTTGCCACGCGGCTCGTCTGTTTCATTGGCTCTTCTTCCTTTCCCTGTGTTTCTCGTCCTTACTCCGGTAGACACCAGTTTGGTTCCATTTCGCCTTTCCTTTTCTCCTTTGCTCCAACCATTGTTTTTTTCCACTTTTCCATGGGCGGCTTCACCTTTGGTGCATAGTTTTATTGACGCACAGTATTGAGTTGGCAGAATCAATGCTCATGAAGAACGAGCTTTTCCCCCTTTGCCCCCTCGCAGGTTTCCAATTCTCCTGGGGACGCAGGCTGCGAACCTTCGGTAGCCCGGCTATTTTACACCCAGTCGTATTTATTCTGGTCTTAAGTGGAAATTTTTTTTTTTTGGATGTTTTCACTCATCTATGTATAACACTAAAGTTACAAAAAGGACGATTTGGAAAAGGAAAAGTATAACTTATATGGCACACATAGGAATCAACACAAGATGTATATACAAATGCTTCATTGAAAAAATACAAATATAAGCAAATCTTAAAACAAAGCAAATGGACAAAAATGAGGCAAGACTCTAAAGGCCACAGCCCACAACCACCCTACCCACTGGAAATATTGGGGTTTGTATATAACCTAGGCCAAAAGCCAAATAAAGGGTCTATATCGTATAGCTGATATGCAATGGTTTTTAAATGTTATGATCATTGAAATAGAGATCAATGCAGGACCAAATACTCCGACATTATCCTCTTATAACTTTATATCAAAGTCCAGTTCAATGTAAACTATAAGATTAAGTTCTTATACTAAAACATACACAGTTGAATATAGCATGGAATAGCATAGAATTTCAATAAATAGAATCTCTAACATGCATGCAAAGCCAAAGTTAATCCTGTGTAAAGAGAGATGTAAATGTGGAAACTACATACTATTTAACAGCAACAAGGGCTCAATCATAGTCAAATCATCCGTGGTGGCCTGGGTGCTGATTGTGTCCTTACTCGTATTGGCCATAGTAATGGCCCCTTTCTCATAACACTTGTGTCATTGGTTTTTGTGTTTAATGTTTTAGATCGATAGTATTTTAAATTACTGTAGTATGTGTTTCAACTTTGGTTCACTAAAATAGTGTACTCCAATATCGTGTGTTTATTATGTTTTTGTGTTCTTTCCTCGGTGATTTCGACCCCCCCTGTTATCCCATGCTATTTGAGGTTAACTGTTTTGATTTCTATCAGAGAAAAAACATAAGAGCAGGCCTCCTCATATGGAATACACAATGGTGCGAAAATTTCGACTTTGTAGGTAATAGGGCCTTCTGGCCTGGCCATATATTCAAAATATTCTATAAACACAAAAGTATTGCAGTAGACAAGACAAACACAATCAGAATCCATGGTTTTGGTATAAAAAAAACCGGGGGGGATGGGGAAGGGAAAGCCGGGAATCTTATACCGAGTGTGTGTTATTTGGTGTTTCCAAGAAAAAAATGAACCCTTACCTAGCTTTTTACACGATAGTATTAAAAGGTTTTGCTCCTTAACAAAAAGTGTCGCTAGGACGATCTTGTACATCCCTCCATGACCCATAAGGAGTTCTACTCGATAGCTTGTCACGGAACCTTAAATCTCTAACAATGTCTCGTATTTGCTATTTTCACCATTTCTATTAGGTGTTGTTATTGTGAGGACAAAAAATCTATATTGTATAGACAGCCGCGAATATCAGTACTAAACTCTTTTCCCCTAGGGTTCACGCCGTGCTGTGACGTAGTAGATTAGAGTCAAAGGTTAAGAATGTGTGCGCACACACCTGGTAACACACAACGATTGGACGCATCAGTATCAAACAAGATTCAGTTTTTGTCAGTGATTTTTTTTCCCCGTGGTTCTGAGCGAACTCTTTTGGGACGGAAGGAGGAAAGACACAAACCCATATTGTGACGTCAAAACCTTGAAGGCTGTTAATGTAAAGGACATTTCCTTCCATTTCTTTGACCCCCCCGGGGCGGCCGGGTCTTTTCATCCGCCGGGTCGGTTGAAGGGGGGTGTGGTGGAATAATGCCGGGGTGGGGTCCGAGGGCAATTCAGTCAGTCAGCAGAATACAATGGGGTCTACGTTAGTCAGTGGACCTGTTTTCCTAGATTGTCCTGTGTATGGTGTGTGCTGTACATAATAGAGGTTGGAAAACAGCGAAAAAAACAAACCTGGGGGTAGCAGCAATGGCTAGTTCAGCTCCAATGAGGATAGGGTCTGTAAAGAGATACAATGCAAGCGATTAGCCTGCGGAAAGGACAAATTATATGATGTAACAGTATCTGTCAATACTATGAAGGGGGACTATGATACATATATCGATAGTGCGAATCAGGGAATGCTCCATGATGTTACTGACTCCTCAACCCCCAAGCCCCTTCCTTTCAGGAGTGCTGAGAAGTTAGTCATAATGAGGGAAAGAAAAACTGTCTCACTTTTTTCTATCGTGACAATCAGAAATAGCCATTTACAGGGATATGACAAATATATATTTTCTATGCCTAATTCCCAATACCTGAAAAAAAATCTGGTAAATCTCACTGACTTGTGTGCTTAGCGTCTCTGTGAAAAATATTTAATTTCTTAAATAAAGGGTATATCAGATATACAACGCGTTTTTGGTTAATTAGTATTTAGGGAATTACCACCCTCTCTAAAATGAGGGTCCCAACTTATGTTGGAAAGTTATAGAAAAATCATACACAACAGTAAGTATATTTCAAAACTTCAGATTTGACAAATACCTTGATAGTATAAGGCCTGCCATTCACACGACGTATGAAAATGGCCATATGCTACCTGTTGTACCATTTTTTCCAAGTTACATATTGTCCGCATTCATCTTCAATGGAGAATAAGTCCATACCATTTTAATTGCCCACTGTTAACTGCTTACCGTACATGTACTAGGTTTTCTTTATAAAATAGAGAGCTGTCCTATTGTCGCCCGTATTTCCTGGTAACGTATGCCACTCAGAACGTCTTTCTTTTTATGGGAGACCGGTAGATAAAATACAGGTTACATACGTGACTACACACAATATGAAAATAATCACGTATTATTTAGAGATGACTTGTGCGAACATACTCGTCCGAGATTGACTGCTACTTTCGGGCCTTCGAGGCATTTGTAGGCACCGTACTCGGACAAATTGAGGCATAGTTACTCGTTTCCACGGAATACTTCGCTTACGCCCCATTTCCGCTCGAGAAAATGCAGCTCCCGCCGTTTTTTGGCTTTTTGGCGGCCAGAAACATGAGTTCCAACTCAAAAGCCAGGAGACCGTTCCGCACTCCTACACAGCATGATTCGTTGGTACCATAAACGTCACGCCGGATAGCAGTGGTGGGCTGGCCAGATCAGGTGACCCTGGGAATTAGACTAGCCGCTGGCCGCGCTGCCTAGGAATCATTCTGTCTCTGGATGACGATAGGGAGAGAGCTGCTGCTGGTTCTAGGGACAGCTGTTATAGCGGTGCTAGTAGACTTTACTGTTAGGCCAGGACTATGCGACGCTGATTCAAACTTAAGAACCTTAAACACCCCTTATTAGGGATACAATAACGTTCTGACTTTTTTATTTTAATTTGCATCTCTTATTACCACTTTGTGAGAATTAGCAGGGGGCTTGCTACCGTTGTGTTTAGCTCTAGTGGCACACCATATCCATAGGCATAAGGCCCGATAGTGGGAAAAATTCAGTAGAGTATGGTTGATTCTATTATGGCACTTAACTCAGTGTCATCTCATTGGTCATTTAGTAGTGTGCTTCCTTTCGATATCTCTTGGCTAGAAAAGAGCCATAGAGAGAATACAAATAGCTTCTTTAAGCCTGACAGTAGCGTTGAATATGATTCTGGTTGATCTGCTGGTTGGCTTGTAGTTTTCTGAAGTGCATTTACTTGCCAATTCTGAGCAATTTGTTATGAGACTTGCGGACCGACTGTGTTCTGACGCTTAGTGGCGCAGCACATATCCATAGCAAAGGCTGAAGTCCGGGAAATAAATTCCAGTAGGGGGGTTGGATTATATTAGCGCATAACATCAGTGTCATACTCAGCTGGAAGAGTAGTGTGCGTCCTTTGATTAATTGGCTGGAAAAAATAGCCATAGGAGAATACAACCAAATAGCTTCTTTAAGCTTTCTCCCCCCGAACTTCTATTGCAGGGACTTTGTTTGAGAGGTTGTTTTGGACCTCTATTGCCACAGGTGGCACAAATGCATTTAAATTTCAATCAGGTTGCAAAAACTTCCCAATAAAAGAAAATAACTTATCACCTCAGACATTAGACAGACAACAATTTGCTTGTCTTTATTAGATTTCATCCAAATTTAATTCCAGCCCGCATTTTGAATACTAGGTAGATTTATCTACCTATCTATCTATTTATCTTTCTAGATATTCAAAAATGTAAAACAACACTGCAAGATTGGAACAATTAAAATAAAGTGGATCTTTAATTTATCAAAAACGTGGAGATATTGATCCAAATCGTACATTTTTATTTTTATATTTTACATTTATTTTTACATTTTATTGCATCCAGCGTCGAATGCTACCTTCTTTTACATGTATGTAATATATAATCCAAGAGACAGAGGCAGGTGTTTTTGCACTATATTGTTTAGGTGCACTGCTGCACTATCTACCTATCTATTTCTTGCTACTACACTTTACATAGAACTACAGTTTAAGGAATTGATACCAAATAACTAGTGTTATAGAGATAGGGAAAAAAAGATCCAAATCAAACATAACTAAAGATGAGCGAGCACTAAAATGCTTGGGTACTCGTTATTCGAGACTAAAACATGCAATAATTGACCCTGACACTATAGGGGACGGCATGCAGAGGCAGCGGCAGCAGCGGCAGGCTAGAGAGTTTCATGGCGACATACCCTAAATGGACTTTATATGTATGGGATATGGCGGGTGAGGGGAATGTAAACAGATGCGCAAGAAGCGCTGAAGTAATATCGGTAAAAGATAAAAGTTTGCCAGTATATTTTGTGGATTACACAGCAGGGTGGCAACAAAGTTAACAAGTTTGATGTGGAAGCCATGAAAACAACCCAAAATTCTGCCTGACAACGCTCGTTTGATAAGGGGACCATGTATGGAGGCAGTGAACTAGTAGTAGATTAAAGGTGCTGCAGTTAAAACTATGTTAGTTGGCAGCCACAAGCAAACCAAAAAAAAGTAAACTATAACGCTATTGTAGGTCTAAGTAAGCCGTTGGGGTTCTTCTATGGCTATTTTCTAGCCTACACTGAAAGCACACTGCTTTGCCAGATTACTTTGAGTTATAAATCAGCAGACTGTGCCTAATTCAAATCAAACCCCTAATAAATTGTCCCACTTAGGTGTTTGAGATGGATCTGTGTGTCACTAAGAGCTAAACACAATGGTCGCAAGTCTCCCTGAAAATTCCTTACAATATGGTACTAGAACTGCTACGTACTAGGGCAAGCAAGCCCGCACTTCACAACAAATTAAAAAAAAAATATATAACGTATTGTAGCCCTAAGAAGGGTGTGGGTTTCTTGTAGAATCACTCCTGCCTAACACTTTCTAATAGAACACCCTAACGCTGTCCCCAGACACAGAGCCCAGTACTCTCCTAAGGAATCCAGACAGAGAATGATCCGAGCAGGCGGGCAGGGGATACTCTATTCTAGGGTCACCTGATCAGGCCCCAACCCTGCTTAATCAGACGTGTAAGGTATACCACACGTTATCGTGGGCTGGATAGGCAAGACGTTACTGGTCTTGTGAGGTGGCCGTTTGTGTTTCGGAGACGCCCAAAATAACTACAACGGACGCCGTGACGACTGTCTTCTGAGGGCAGGGGCTCGAGCTGGCGAAATACTCGTCCGAGCAACGAGCAGTTTAGAGTACGCTAATGCTCGAACGATCATCAAGCTCGGACGAGTGTGTTCGCTCATCTCTAGTCAGAACTAATATTTTATATTAGTTCTGACTAGAGATTTTTAATATTGTATATTATATACTCATATATATACATGATTAGGATGCATATGCACGAACACAGCTAAGCTAAGAGGTATGTTATCATCTTACCCCAGTCAGTTGTACAATTATCCTAGCCTCTGAATATATGTAGAAGGTCAAGGACATTCCATTATGTTATTGAGGCACCAGATTTCTCATTTTTAGGTCTAACTTGAGAACTGAACAATTCCAGATGTCCAAACCACAAGATATTGCCAATAAGCTATCAGGCGTAATTATGCCACGTATCATTTTATACGTTTTACCACCCATTAAAACTCATAACTCCATTTTGTGTCCACCTTGGAAACTCCCACCATATGGTCTTTTAAGATCTTCCTTAAGATGCAACAAATGATGCCTGTGTCTTTATTGTCGTCTTAATTGTTGTCTTAATTTAATCTACCTGTTGAGCATTACTCTAACAGCTGCTACAGCTCTAGTTATGCCCCTTCACACAAAGTATGTACTCATTTATACACACATACAATATATACACATCATATACACATACAGTATATATACATCACATTTGCACACATGCTGTGTGGCTACAATGATCAGCTGTAAGGTGTCTGTTATAAAGCTTTATTGAGATAACCCTCAGTCCAATCACAGCAAAAAATGTTAAAACTCCAATTGTAACTGGGGCAAAAAAATTGTCTGGATCTACAATTATAAAACATACAGTTTAAAAACTATTAATTAACACATGTGGAATTATATACTTGACAAAAAGTGGAATACAACTGAAAATATATTGATGTTACTGCTTTGTACACTCCTGGCGTTCTCTTGATGAGCATCTAGAGTTAGTCACCAGAAAAGGTTTTCACATTGCAGGTGTGCCCTGTCAGGTTTAATAAGTGGGATTTCTTTCAGGGTGCGGTCACACGTCGCGTTTACTGCATGCGTTTAAAAACGCATTGCTACAGCTGAAGGGATATTTCCCTAATTAAACAGCTGTTAATGCTTGCGTTTACAAAATGCATGCGTTAACCGCGACGTTAACGCATGCGTTCACAATGTGTTAACAACCGCATGTGTTAACCGCGATGTTAACGCATGCGTTAACAACGCGTTAATGCTTGCGTTTTGTAAACGGAAGCGTTAACAGCTGTTTAATTAGGGAAATATCCCTTCAGCTGTATCAATGCGTTTTTAAACGCATGCAGTAAACGCGACGTGTGACAGCACCCTTAATCCCAGTAGTTTGAACGAGGTACTATAGACAATTAATTAATTATCGTTATTTCAATTATACTCTTTTTCCTCATTATCATTACACATATTTTCCACAAACATACTATCCCTATCATCCTACTTAATTTAATGGATTCTATATCAATTAATTCATAAATTGTCTAGAGAAAACATTAAATTAAGCTATAAGGATGCATCATATTTCCAATTCATCGAAATCACAAATTTAATTCATATTTATGTATCCATTTAGTTATTTAATGAATAACTTTATTTGGTTATGTTTCTGTCACTCATATATATTTACTTTAGTTGAATTCTAATGAAATATATAACTTCCCATTTACTCTACTTCAACCGTCTCTGCCATATCATTTTTGTACAATTATCCCTCAATTGCGTTCCATCTAATACTTCCTCTTTATCGTCAGCTTTGTCCATAAATGACATGTGGAGACATGCTACACTTTGTAATCAGAGTGTCCTCTGCAAAATATCCACAGATCTCTGCATCCCTGGTAAGTCCTCACAGAGCTCTCCTCTGCCTCTTTACATTTCAGGACATCGTCTAAAAGCATATTATAATAACTCTAAATTGTCTTTCACTCCCAACTTGTTTCCCAATCATGTACCTACTGTCATTTATGGTGCCTTATGAAATCTACATATTTATCTCAGAAGCAAATCCCTGCCCTGCTCAATATTTGTAATAATTATCCTTTTGAGTCTTACACACACTAATATACAGTATTAAGGATTTTCCCTTTCATATATTCATGTGTCTATTCATCTACCGTATATACTCGAGTATAAGCCGACCCGAGTATAAGCCAAGACCCCTAATTTTACCACCAAAAACTGGGAAAACCTATTGACTTGAGTATAAGCCGAGGGTGGGAAATGCATTGGTCACAGACCCCCCCCCCCAGTATATAGCCAGCCAGCCCCCTATAATATACAGCCTGCCCCCTGTAGTATACAGCTTGCCCCCTGCAGTATACAGCCAACCCAGCTTGCCCCCATTAGTATATAGCCTGCCCCCAGTAGTATACAGCCAGCCCAGCTTTCCCCCAGTAGTATACAGCTTGCCTCCAGTAGTATACAGCTTGCCCCCAGTAGCATACAGCTTGCCCCCAGTAGTATACAGCTTGCCCCCAGTAATATACAGCTTGCCCCAGTAGTATACAGCCTGCCCCCAGGAATATACAGCTTGCCCACAGTAGTATACAGCTTGCCCCCAGTAGTATACAGCCAGTCCCCAGTAGTATACAACTTGCCCCCAGTAGTATACAGCCAGTCCCCAGTAGTATACAGCCAGTCCCCAGTAGTATACAGCTTGCCCACAGTAGTATACAGCTTGCCCCCAGTAGTATACAGCCAGTCCCCAGTAGTATACAGCTTGCCCCCAGTAGTATACAGCCTGCCCAGAATTAAAAAAAAAAAAAAAACTTATATACTCACCCTCCGGTGGCCCCGATGCGCAGCGCTGCTCCCCGATGTCCGCGCGGCTCGTCTTCTGGCTTCCCGGCTCGTCTACTGTCACATCGTGCTGGGCGCCACCATTGTTTTCTCCCAGGCGGCAGGTGCATAGTATGACGCACAGTATGAGAGAACAATGCCAGAAGACGAGCCGCGCGGACATCGGGGAAGCAGGGCTGCGCCACCGGAGGGTATTTTCACACCAGGAATTTTGAAGTGGAAATTTTGAATGTTTTCACTCCTCTATGTATAACACTAAAGTTACAAAAAAGGAGATTGGAAAGAAAAGTATAACTTATATGGCACACACCAGGAATCAACACAAGATGTATACTACAAATGCTTCATTGAAAAATACAAATATAAGCAAATCTTAAAACAAGCAAATGACAAAATGAGGCAAGCCTCTAAGGCCACAGCCCATCAACCACCCTACCCACTGGAAATATTGGGGTTTGTATCTCACCTAGGCCAAAAAGCCAAATAAATGGTCATACGTATATATGATAGCAAGGTAAATGTTATGATCAATTGAAATAGAGATCAATGCATGCAAATACTCCTACATTATCCTCTTATAACTATATCAAAGTCCATTCAATGTAACTATAAGAAAGTCTATACTAAACATTAGCACAGGTTGAATAATAGCATGCATAGCATATACATGTTCAATAAATAGAACTATAACATGCATGCAAAGCCAAAGTTAATCCTGTTAAAGAGAGATGTAAATGTGAAAATACATACTAAACAGCAACAAGGGCTAACATAGCAAACATACATTGGTGGCCCTGGGTGCTGATGTGTCCTTACTCGTATTGCCATAAGTAATGGCTTTCTCATAACATTGTGTCATTTGTTTGTTTT
The DNA here is from genome assembly GCA_019512145.1 of Engystomops pustulosus. Classification (NCBI taxonomy): domain Eukaryota; kingdom Metazoa; phylum Chordata; class Amphibia; order Anura; family Leptodactylidae; genus Engystomops; species Engystomops pustulosus. The sequence continues at coordinate 70,809,069 of CM033643.1, read as the reverse complement.
AATCTTTTTAAGTATCGAAGTATTTTTAATTACTGTAGTATTTGTTTCAATTGTTCAATAAAATATTTGTACTCCACATCTTGTGTTTATTTATGGTGTGTGTCTTTTCGGTTATACTTTGTTTATCCCCTTCTATTTGAGTTAACTGTTTTGATATCAGAGAAAAATAAGAGCAGCCTCCCTCCTATTGAATCACAATGGTGGAAAATTTCTACTTTGTATGTAATAGGGGGGCAATATATTCAAAATCTTCTATAACACAAAAGTATTGCAGTAGACAAGAAACAATCAGATTCCATGGGGTTAAAAAAAACCTGGGGGGATGGGGAAGGGAAAGGGAATTTATATATGTGTGTGTATTTGGTAGTTTCCAAGAAAAAAATGACACCTTACATAGCTTTTTACAAAGAAGTATTAAAAGGGTTAACAACTGTCAGCAGGAGATCTTGTCACATCCCATCCATGACCATAGGAGTTCTATCGAATAGGTCAGAACCAAATTCAACAATGTCTGTTATTGCTATTTCACATTTCTATTAGGTCTTCTGTTATTGTGAGACAAAAATCTATATTGCTATAGACAGAGCGACATATCAGTAATAACTCTTAGTGTCAGCGTGTGTGCCGTAGATAGAGCAAGGTAAGAATGTGGCGCACACACATGGTACACACAAAGATTGGACGCATCAGTATCAAACAAGATTCAGGGCAGTGACCTGTTTGGCGAACTCTTTTGGAGGAAAGACACAACCATATTGTGACGTCACAACAGAGGCTTTAAAGGAGGTGGCGGTGGTGAATCATGCCGGGTGGGGGAGGGCAATATCAGTCAGTCAGCAGAATATCAATGGGGCTAAGTTAGTCAGTGACCTGTTGTCTGTGTATGGGGTGTAATACATGAGGGGAAAAACGGGGGTAGCCAGCAAGTGGCTATTCAAGCCTCCAATGAGATAGGTGTAAAGAGATACACTGCAAGCCGATTAGCCTGAGGAAAGACAATAGATAACAGTATCTGTCAACTACTATGTAAGGGACTATGATACCTATATAGATAGTGCGAATCAGGGAATGCTCCACTGACTGTTATACTGACTCCCTCAACCCCAGCCCCTTCCTTTCCCTTTATTTGAGAAGTTATCATAATGAGGGGATAAGAAAAATGTCTCACCGTGACAAAAGAAATAGCCATTACAGGGCATATGACAAATATATATTTCTAATTGCTAATTCCCAATACCTGAAAAATGTTAAATCTCACTGACTTGTTGTATTAGCGTTCTCTGTGAAAAATATTTTAATTTCTTAAATAAAGGTTATATCCTCACAACGCTTTTGTTATTAGTATTTAGTGGAATTAACCCATCTAAAAGAGGTCCAACTATATTTTGGAAATTATAGAAAAATCATACACAACAGTACGTATATTTCAAACACATCAGCATTTGACAAACTACCTTTTATAGTATAAGGCTGCATTCACACGACAGTATGAAAATGGCCATATGCTACCTGTACTGTACCATTTTTTTCCAAGTTACATATGTCCGCATTCATTTCAATGGAGAATAAGTCCAACCATTTATATTGCCACTGTTAACTCCTTACCGTACCATGTACTAGTCATATAAAAATATAGAGCATGTCCTATTGTCTCCCGTATTTCGGTACCGTATGCCCTCAGAAGTCTATGGGGAGGTATAAATACAGGTTACATACGTGCTACACACAAATGAATAACATCACGTATATACGGTCTCATACTGCACGGAAATATAGGACTGGAGAAATCATATGTTTGTGTGAATGCAGCCTAATATAGTACAGTAGTAGTATAGTACATGGCTACAATGTAATGTTTTCCATCTTGTATGGGATCCAGAGTGTCCTTAGAAATTAGGGGACAGGCAGGACAGGTACGTTGAAAGCACTTGAAAGAGTTTTCTCTTTACTTTATAGTTAATTAATAGCATTAAAAGAATGGCTTTACATAAAAAAAACTAATATTCTAAAATCCTCTTCATTGTATAAGTATACTTTTAACTTTACCTGTATGCTGGATGTATTACTTTGTTACATTATCAACATGCATTATTTTCTGTCACTTTTGAAATTCATGAAAGCATATACTGAAAAACCTGAGAAAAAATGATTTTGGCATACAGTACAGAAATTCTCAAGCTTACATATGTATGCAGTTTACATCTGTCTGAGTATGCTATCCTGCAAACAGAGAATTTTGATGCTTCCATGGCAATCCTATCACTAGAGTAGTAAGGGAAGGAGAGAGAAAATGCGAACATTAAAATATTACATTTTTTACTTTGTATATGTATCGAGCCCATTAATACTTACACTTTGTAAAGTGCGTGGTATTGAAATTCTAGACTTTGATTTTGTACAACAAAAGAACCCCTTTAAAGGTAATAACCTCCTCTAGATGAAAGTATGGTTAAAATATGTTAAACGTAATAGATAACTTTTTGTTACTATTTGGATCAATATGTAGAGCAGCCAAGATCAATCATAAGGTGTATTAAATTCAGATGAGTAGAAAGGTAAACAATAGCCATACAAGCTGTTAAGTGTTTGCTTCTCCTGGTACATAACAGCAAAATCATTTCACACAACATATACAGTGAGTTACTACATTAACTAACCATTTGTGCAGTTTTCTGCTTGTGTTTCCCCCATGAGCACTCACCATTTCATTCTCCTCTCCTTGGTTAAGAACAGTCTGATTTTCTGCCATCCCTGCATGTGCCAGGGCCACAGTGTGCAGCTCAGGGAGAATATGTGGCAAGACTTAATCCCCACTGCCCTGCAGACTAGTCACTCACATACTTTTTATCCTCTGAGATCAGCCCCTTCATTAGCCTACGGACCCTTATTGGACCTTGTTGCTACATAGAAGGTTTATGTTGTATTAAAGCAAATCAGTACATCTAAGAATAGACTGTGTATCACCGTTTAGATACATCACTGCAAATAATGTGCTCTTTCACGAGAGATAGATAGATAGATGAAAATGCTTTTGAAGTCAGGAAACAATATGACCTAATATATTCCGTTTAGACAACTGCAGAATAATGTAAGTGCTGTAAAAACAATTGCCAATACAAACTACACAAATATTGATCCACCCATAAATTACTATAAGATGGTATTGACCCTCACTGTACATTTTTGTTAATGTGTAATAACTTGTGAAACTCAGCACTTTCATATATTTCTACATGACTTGCAGTTGACAGCACCACAACAGTAATTATGTACCCTTGAAGTGTATCTTTAAAGGGAACAGGTCATCGGTTATAACCATATAAAGCTGCAGACAGTGTTAAGTATCAACCCCAAAGAGTGATGTAACCATAAGTTTCTGTCTGTTTATAGCCACAGAACTGTGAAAAATGTTTTTATTCCAAGATTGTAGCTGGACATTCCAGCACTCTGTTGGACTCTGTGAGGTTGCTATACTGTACTGCTCCATAAACCCCTAAACAATCTGAACTAAAGGATAAGAACATGTACACAAATCTCAATGTATGATATAGCCGAACTTTATCATATTCAATATAATAAACAAGGCAAACAGGACCAAAAGTTTGAGCTACTGAGAAGTACAAGAAGTACACACATACAAATGGTTGTTTTACCAAAGTGAACCCGATCAGGTCATGAATATAGTATAAACCAGTGTTGGCGAACCTATGGCACAGGTGCCAGAGGTGGCACTCAGAGCCCTCTCTGTGGGCACCCAGACCATCACCAAAGAGGACACAAGTTATCTTCATGGATTCCCAGATAGCCCATGAATTGCTGCGCTTAGTGCTATCTGAGACTACAGAAGGAATGGGAAGGGGTCGTCAGATTTGCATTATTATTGTAGCTCCTGCTCTAGGCCAGAAAATTCTTCCTATTCAGGGAATCTGATTTTGTCACTCCTTCTTTATACTGTATTGGAGTTCTCAGGATACTGATTGAAAGCTATGACAGAGAAGGGGAAAGAAGTTACTGTTTAAATTACCATATTGGCACTTTGCGATAAATAAGTAGCGTTTGCTTATAGTTTGGGCACTCAGGGGCACGTTTACTAAGGCTCCGTCAAACACATTTCCATCGGGTTTCCCGAATTTTTCAGTTTTGTGCTGAATTGCCCCGGATTTTCGACGCATGCAATCGGATTGTGCCAGCTTTCATGCGACACAAATCGGGGGGGCGTGGCCGTCGGACTGAAATTAAAAATAAAATTGTGTCGCAAGATCAGCACTCACATACACCGGGAAGAAGAAGATGAACTTCGGCGGACCTCAGCGCGGGAAGCGACACATGCAGGAAATTGGATGCACAATCTTAGTGAATTGCAGCAGCTCCGAATCCTTGTCGGACATTCCGGATCGGCTGCGTCAATGGGACACGTAAGTAAATGTGCCCCTCGGTCTATAAAAGGTTCGCTATAAAGAATGTGCAACCGCATAAAATAGACAGGCAGGACACTCAATCGATACCAATCTGTAGCAAGCAGATGATAGTTTGGGAGCAGTAAGAGAGTGGTTATATCCCCTTCTATGAGACACTGCAGTACCAGGCTTCTGTATGAGTACTACACCAATAGTCTGTTCTGTGTTCATTTAAGATTTCTTACACTCCAGTGCACCTTAAAGGAAACCTACTACCAGGGTGCAGGATTGCAAACCAAGAACAATTACATGCAGTTGTGTTCCATGCTATGGGTTCACTTATATTATAGCTTCTTATGCTCTTGCTTTTACAAAAAAAAAGGCTTTAGAAATTATGTAAATTCATCTGAAGGGCTTTGGGCTCAATTAACAGTTTAGAAGGAAAAGGGGTGGGACAATATGTGTAGCAGAAAGGATTGTGGCTTAAACATATTTTCAATCAAATTTAATAATAATAATAATAATAATAATCATTTATAATTATTCATATAGCGCTATTATATTTTGTAGCGCTTTACAAAACAGTCATATGGAACAAGAGACAATAAAATAGATGCAAAAATAGAGTGTGTTTAATTTTCGACCAGCTGTATATCGGGCCGTTTATTTGGGTTTTTTTTTAATCTGTTTAAGAATTCTGTCTAAGGTCCCTTTCACACTTGCGTTTTTGAAAAAACACACCATACAAGTCTATGGAGAAGCATCAAAAACGCATTGCACTCTGAGACACATGCAAGTGCAATGCAAGTACCTTTTCAAGCGCATTATCTATGCGTGAAATTGCATTGAAAATGCATTGAAAACGTGTGTGAAAAACTGAGACACTGAACAAACTCTGACTGAAAACTGATTGAACTCTGATGCAAAATGTCAGTTTTTCACTGACCAAACACTGATCGCACCCTGAGCAAACTCTGACGTGATCTGCAATGCAAGTGTGGAAGGGGCCTTAATATGTTTCAACACAGTTGGTGACTCGCATGACAAAAATGGGTTTAGCTTACAAAGAAACAGGCAAAGGCAAAATGATGTAAACTTGTCACTGTTATTACATTTTTCTGGCCAACTAATAGGAGGTGCAAAGTATGAGAGTATGACAGTCTTAAACTACGCCAGAATTATCATTTTACATTAGCCACTGATGCAGAGTAAGACTATGGTGCACATTTACAAAGAGCTTTGCGCCAGTTTTATGACGGACTTTGCACGTTCTTTCTAGAGCAAACTGCTTACACAGGTATTTAAGAAGTGTCCACAACACAACAAATGTGTCGCACACAACTGTTTTGTGGCGCACCTACACTAGGCACCATGCAACACAAATTAGCTAGCATTTGCAATTATTTCAGGGCCTCTGCGCCACTGGCGGTGCGCAGAGGTCCTGATAAATATCCCCCTTTAAGTAAATCTTCCCCATTGTATTTAGTTGTGAGCTTAGTAAATGTGCGTAAATGTACATTATCTTGGTCCTTTTCTTTCCCAAGGGTGGGAAATGCATTGGTCACAGCCCACCAGTATATAGCCAGCCATCCGCCTATAGTATACAGCCATCCAGCCCACAGAAGTATACAGCCAGACAGCCCCCAGGAGTATACAGCAAGCCACCCCCCTGTAGTATACAGCCAGCCAGCTATAGTATATGGCCAGCCAGTCCCTGTAGTATATAGCCAGACAGCCCCTGTAGTAAATAGCCTTCCAGCCCTTGTAGTATATAGCTTGCCAGCCCCTTGTAGCATGTAGCCTGCGAGACCCTGTAGTATATAGCCAGTCCCTGTAGTATATAGCCAGCCAGGTCGTGTAGTATATAGTCAGCCAGCCCCATGTAGTATATAGCCATCCACTGTAGTACATAGCCTGCCAGCCCCTGTAATATATAGCCTGCCAGCCCCCTGCAGTATATAGCCTTCCAGCCCCTGTAGTATATAGCCTGCCAGCCCATATAGTATATAGTCTGCAGCCCCTTCCCCCCAGTATATAGTTTGCAGGCCCTGTATATGGTCGGCGCACACATTAGAACGTCCGGAGGGACCTGCCGGGGGGACACTTTTTGTTTTTTTTCTTGACTCGAGTATAAGTTAGGGTTTTTCAGCACATCTTTTATGCTGAAAAACTCGGCTTATACTCAAGTATATACAGTACTTATTATTTGTGATTTTTTTTGTTCTTTCTGTGGATAGAATGTGTATTTGTCAATAACAGAACTTCAGACTCGAACTTACAAAGTGAACTTTACTTTGCATCACATGAAAAGCATAAGACAGATACTGACATGTTACAACTACTGTTTTTTAGGCCAAGCCAAAAGAAATCATTTTCTCATATAAGTAAACACCATTCTTTAGTGAGCTGACCCCTAAAGCAAGTTTATTTTGGGTAGAACATGTGCTCTCTAAGAACAGGGCTGTACATTAGGTTATGACATTGGTAAAAATGACTTGCTTCATCATTTTTTTTGTAGTAAGACACAAGCATCCAGTGAAATTTTTTTTTAAAAAGACAAATTTAGTGCTGCAAGGACACAATGGGGGTCATTTACTAAGGGCCCGATTCGCGTTTTCCCGACGTGTTACCCGAATATTTCCGATTTGCGCCGCTTGTACATGAATTGCCCCGGGTTTTTGGCGCACGCGATCGGATTGTGGCGCATCGAGGCCGGCATGCGCGCGACAGAAATCGGGGGGCGTGGCCGAACGAAAACCCGACGTATTCGGAAAAACCGCCGCATTTAAAATCCGAAAATGTGTCGCTTGGGGAGCGCTCACCTTCACCTTCTATGGGATGGTGCATTCCGGGGCGTTAAGATTATTTTCGGCGCTGCAGCGCCACCTGGTGGACGGCGGAGGAACTACCATCTTAAATCCCAGCCGGACCCGAATCCTGTGCAGAGAACGCGCCGCTGGATCGCGAATGGGCCGGGTAAGTAAATGTGCCCCAATGTCTTAAAGCTATTTCACATGATCAGTGATATTAATCTTAGTATAATACAGTCATATTGTGAAGTTATGTAATCCTCTTTCTGCTTAGCCCACATGAGCTAATGGGAAACTCACCATTTTATAAGCTTTGATCAATAAGCTTGTTTGGTAAGCTTTAATAAACTTTTGGTACTCGGTTCTCTGACACTGATTTTCATCCTGCACCACACTATCGACAGGACTGTACTTATGTAACACTTAATAAAAAAGGAAAATCTTGTGTATGTATATCTTAGAAAAGCCATATGTCAGAAACTGTACATATGTTTTGCATCCCTATGCATGGAAGATTTAGAGGACTAAACTAGTGTAATGGGTAAGTGGCAAATTCTTAAGGGCACCCGACTTACAGACGAACGCTAGTTACAGACAGACCACTCTCCCCACCTGTGACCTCTGGTAAAGCTCCTTGGATGCTTTCCTTTAGTCCCAAGCTGCAATGATCAGCTATAAGTTGTCTGTAAAGATGTCTTATTGATAATCCTTGTTCCCATGACAGCAGAAAAAAAAATTGAAAATCCTTTTGTCACTGGGCCAGAAAAATTTTTTGCATGGAGCTACAATTATTAAATATACATTTTTTCAGAACCCCTGACGTATTAGAATGAAAACCAATGAGGAAAATTTGGAAGGTGAATAGTGAGCATTTTACTACAATTTGTTTAGAAGATCTCACTGCACTCCATTTAAGGCAAGAGTCTTTATTTAAGAGACAATCTCTAGGAAGTAAATTAATAATAGATAGTTAACTAAATCACAAATCAAATAGGACCCCAGTTTTCCGGTCAATAGATCAGCATGTATGTAGAAAAAAATAATAAAATAATGGTAAGATATACCAAGCCAAAGAGTAAAACATGAAACAACAAGAAAAACAAGATGAAACACATAAAAATGCATGTCAAAATGTAGTTAACAGTATATACACATCTATATATTGTATATACAATGGAGTGAAAAAGTATTCTCCCTCTAATGATTTCTTAATCTTTTGGATGTTTGTCACTTATAAATGCCCCATATCACCAAAGAAGTGTATGAGTTACAGAAAGTGTAATTAACATTGTTAATCAAACCAGTATAATAGAACAAAACTTGTCCTCACCAGGCAAGAATAAAGAACAACAAGGCAATGATAAGGCCAAGAGGTACAAAGGTGCACATGAACAAGTGCTGAGAAAGCAGAGGGCAGTGTAATAGTCTGTGAATCTGCAGCACAGAGGGGCTCTGGTAAAAAGCCACCTGACACTTCTAGCTATAATTTATAAACATAGTTTTAAAAGTTGATTTTAGAAGAAGGAGGCCATAGATAACACATGTAAGAAGATTATCACAGTCACAGTGCCTGGATCAATGAGTAAGTGTCCCTGGTTTATTCATGCATGATTTTGAAAAAACATTTCCTTTTAAGGAAAAAAGTTATCAAAATCTACATACCTGCGTGTTAAATAATTATTGTCCCCTAAACCCAATAGCTGGTTGGGCACCCTTAGCAGCAACAACTGCAATCAAGTGTTTGCAATTTGATTTTACAATGCTCTGGAGGAATTCTGGCCACTCATCACGCAGAATTGTTGTAAATAACCTTGCAGGGTTTCCAAGCATAAACCACTTTTTAAGGTCATGCCGCAGCATCTAAATTGAATTGAAGGAAACCTACCACCAGACCGGCTGCACAGTCTCGAGTTTGAAACCTACCTACCACGCAGGCTGCTCAGTCTCGGCTCTGAATTCAGAGCTTCTGCGCATGCGCAGAACCCAAGTTCGCAGACGAGTGCTGGAGATTTTGGGGTAGGCGGGACACAAGAGGCTACTGGGGAGTGGAGTAAATGCGCCGTGTAGCCTCAGCTCCGGCTACTTCACACCCCAGTAGCCTCGTTAGATAATTTGAATATTGGGCGAATTAAAGTTTATTAAAGTTATCGGCCATGCAAGAATTAGCCCTAAAAAGGGTTCTACATCTATACATCAGAGGAACCTGCCACCGGATTTACCTTGATAGGTAGATCCGTGGGGGTAGGTTTCCTTTAAGGTCAGGACTTTGAATAGGCCACTCCAAAATCTTAATTTTGTTTTTCTTAAACCACTCAAAGTGGAGTTGCTGTTGTCTTTTAAATCAGTAATCCGCAATGTTTTTGTATCCAGGAACTGGCCTCACCCAAAATGTTTTCAAAGGAACCAAGCCGTGTTACCCCCTTACCATGGTACCTGATAAAAAAAAAATGGTGTGCCCAGAAAATACTCCATATCTAACCCAAACAATATAATATCCCAGTTCTTGCAGCCCCTCGTCTAACATGTCCCCTTTCCTGCAGCTGCTCCATTTCCTGTATTCCCCTTTATAGTGCCCCTTTTTCTGTAGCCGTTTTGTTTTCTGTATCCCCCTTTTAATGTCTGGATAAGAAAGAAGCTACAGGAAAGGGAACATTATAATACCCTTTTTCTATATCACTCCACAAACAACTATAATGTCCCCTTGTCTTTGGCCTTTTCACTGGGTCCGGGTGTTCCGGGTGTTGGGTACTTCTGTTTTAGATCGTTATCCTGCTGTACAATCTTCTGCTTGAGGGCAGATGGACTGTCATTCTAAAATAACAGCATTTTGTGTTTACTTGTGTTATGTTATATGACAAACATCCAAAAATTAAGAAATCAGGAAGGAAGCAAATATGTTTTCACATCAGTGATGATAATGAGCATGAAACTCAGGTTCTAAAAAGATCTTTTCATTTATGGCACATGAATGTGAGAGAATGATAAGAAAGGGTATGAGATGGAGAAAAAAGTAAGCATAGTAGTATGGACAAAAGTTGTATTACGTGGTTTGGTATCACTGTGTTCTAAAGGCATCTTTGTCACATATCAAAACTACCCCAGAATTACCGTCTCTCATTTTCAAATTTTTTTTAACTTATCAAAACAAAACTGAAAACAAATCACTTTTTTTCAAGTCTCTTTGTCTCTTTCTCATGTTTCATATTTTCTCACACTCATGTACATTCCAATATCTTTCAGTATGCTGGTTTACATGCTCATTACCCTTTGCCATATCTATATATGTATACATATATTGTTTGTATTTTGTCATGCATTTTTGTGTGTACACATCACACACATCATATTTTCTTTGCTCCCATTATTCTTCTATTTTTCTTGTCACATCTTGTGACGTCCTGCCATTATTTTAATCTTAATATTTTATTCTCTGTCGACCAAACATTTTGGGGCCTATATGCTGAGTTACCTGTCTGGATTACTGATTATTACATTTATAAAGACTCCCTGGAACATTTGTATTTTATATTTGACTTGGCTTTTTTTACTCTGGGGCACATTTATTATACTATAAGCATAATGGTACCTTCGACTCGGCACTCACAAGATCAGGAGACGCAAGCCTTGCGATAAACACTAGTAGGTAGTGCACCAGAATGCTGCACTATGCTGCCGCCTGCATTGGGAAACTTCTATGCCAGGTCTGACCTGGCAATACCCTGCGCTTGAACAGACACAAGATATAGGCAGTGATGAGGTGCCGGACAGGTGCTCTCCATGCTGTCCCACTGCATGGCCCAGCACCGGCCCACTCCCCGCCTAGCCGACATAGAGAGTGAAGAAGTTGTTTACAGGTGTACAAGCTGTGATAAAACAACCTAAAACAACCTCTCTTCAAAGTTCCCCATTGGTGAGTTTTCAGTAGCGTTTGCAAATTTTCACAAAACCATACATGCCCTTGCCGGAGTAGGAAATGGATTTGAACTGTTTGCGACTTTTTCAATAATTCACTAAAGACCTTAACTCCTCAAACTCCAGATTTATGATTAAGAAATTGTCAGTATTTTGTTTTGTATAAGTAAAACATGTTCTTTTTTCCTCTAAAATGTCACATTTGCACAAAAATAAAAGAAAAAAAATGCACACTTCCCTTTGTTACACAATGGGGGGGGGGGGAATTATTATTCCAATTGCATTAGGCTTCTGGCAAATTTTTGATAAAAAAAAATAAAATGCCTTCCGCCACATTTATCAAGGCTGCTAAATAGTTTTTTGACACTTTTCCAACTTGTCTGACTTAGGGAGGATGGCCAGGCAGAAAATGGTCTATACAGCAAAAATTTTTTAAGAAGAAGTAGACACAGTTTTGATCAGTTAAAAGTAGGTCTAAAGTAGAACTCAGTCTTTTACTGCAGAATTAATTATCGCAGGGATAAATCTGGCACAATGGATTAATACAGCTCCACCAATGTATGAAGACACTGTGGGGAATTTATTAAGACTGGCATTTTGCATGTTCCCCCCAATGTTCTGGTACACAATGCACCAGATCTACTGTAGGGTGTTTACCATCCTTTATCCCAAGTATTTCCTTGTTGTGAATGGAATAAATTACATTTGATGCAGATTTATAAATACATCAAGTCTAGTTATTTTCTGAGACTTAAATTATTTGTGAATAGAGATGAGCAGATCCGAACTTTAATTTCGGCCTTGGGGTTCTGATGCATCCAGAATGACCTGAACATATTGCTATGGTGGCCATGTAGCCTATCTGGCAAACTGACGCCCCTAGCTACCTGCGATGGCTGCGCTTAGCCAGGGGTGTCCCTCTGACCAATCACAACAATAGCTAGTAGCTAGAGGCATCAATTTGGCTGCACATCCACCAATCCGGTCACGCGGGGCGCATCTTAACGAACATAAAGTTCAGATCCACTCACCTCTATTTGTTAATCATACTGAAATGGATATGTACATATTCTGCTATATTCTGCATAGTGGGAGAATAGCAGAGGGACATCATAGGCTCTCTTTTGCATAGTGTTGGCATGTCAATCAGCCAGTGGGGGGGGGTCGTGCATAAACCAATTATCGGCGGAGCCATGAAGTGATCAGTTGAGCACCTCAGACTCATTGCATATGTTATGAAGCTCTATTTTTCTATGAAACTCAGGCTTTCTAAAATATGACAAAGGAAGCTTACTGACATTCGGGATGGGACGGGGAGGTGAGTAAAAACATCTACCATCAGGTTATCTGAGTTTGACAAGCAAATAAAATTGTGTGTGAATCACATGAAAAAGAACTATGTGCACATATGTAACATAAACTTCTACCCAAAGTGTCCATACATAAACATAAAAAGAGATGACGGCACTCACCGGTTCCAAAAGCATGAAAAGCGTCCTTTATTGGTGGGGAAGCATGCAGGGGGGTAAACAGACAGGTTCCGGCAACGGGGCCGCTTTCTCAAGCCGATGGCCACGCCCCTCCGTGTCATCGCTAAAATACACATGACCGCAGGTGGGCGTAATCTTACATATGTCTCCTTATCTAACAGCTGGCGCAGGGCCTCTTTTTCGTAGGCTGTCCTGGTCATTAGTACCACATTTCCCCCCTTGTTGGCAGGCTTCACCACAAGGTCGGTACGTGCACTGAGATCATGGAGTGCCCGGAGCTCTTCTTCTGTGAGGTTTTTGGGTGCTGCGGGATATATCAGCGCATGCACCTCCTCCAGGACACGATCCTTAAAGACCTCAATAGGTGAGCCTGCCGGCAAGGGTGGGGTACAAAAAGTGGAGGGTACACCTCCTCTGAATGGCGCCACCTCCAAGGTGGTTGTGACCTGTGGTTCCACGTCTATGGTAACCTCCCCAATGTCTAGCAGGAGATTGATCTCTGCCTCGCTAACCGGTGCAGAAGCGGTGGGAGGAATAAAGCCTAAAGATCCCACAGTAACCGGGACCTCACCTAGTTCCTGCTGGATATGTGTCCCGCGATCGCCTTGGAAGAACTTCCTAAGGCTGAGTTTGCGTACAGCCTTATACATATCTACCTCAAATGCAGTATAATCAAACCTTTCTACTAATGCATAGTTTAATCCTTTAGAAAGCAGGGACACGCAAGCATCAGATAGTGCCTCATCTGTGAGATTGATGACAGTCATATTCTTGTCCGTACTAGTGCGGGTAAGGTTAGTTTTTACATCTTCCATATTGGTATGGATGCGGTTAGTGTCCGGGCATGGGGTTAGTGGGGTGACTCGGGGAGGGGCAGACAGGGGAGGAAAGTCAGGGGCTGGTCGGAAATGAGAAGGGGAGGGGGGAAGGAGGGGTAAAGGTGGAGTGGGGATGGCCAGGGACTGTCCAGTAAGGTTACCAGAGGAATCATCATCTGTCGCCTCTCGGGCCCTTATCGCCGGGAGACTTGCTTTCGCTTCTGGCTGAATCGTTTTCCTCTTCCTTCCTTTTACCTCGGCCCCTCCGGATCCTCTGCCTAAAGTGTATTTACAGCATGGACTTCAGGCAGCTCCCCAAAGAATCGGGCAACTGAATGTGGAGCCCCCTTTTGCAGGCAGCTGCAGGGAACCTGTGATAATTACTGCTTCTTTCTTCTCCAGCTCTCGTATAGAGCACTGAGAAGAGAGAAGAGCCAACAGAGGCACCTGTGCTATAGTTCTGGTACCTCTCTTCCGCAGTATAGAAGACTAAACTGGAGGGTGTTTTAAATAATCTATCAATTTCATCAAATTAATTCATAGGCTGGTAGAAATGCTGTGTGCCGAATAACTGTATGAATTAAATGGAGTGTATTATATGGTGTATCTAGGGGATGAGGGCTCATCTACCTCAAGGGGCCACAATGGGGATTCACCTTTAAGACAGTCGAACCTGTAACTGTTGTACATTTCCTTTGATGAACACTGTAGTTGGAATGGAATAATAAGTTGGAATGTGTAGAATGGAATAATACACAGAAACAATTCAGTCAATACACATCTGGCTTTGTTGTCCATTCAAGCAATAAACAATTATTCAACTAGCAAATGTATACAAATCTTTTTAAGAACTAGATAATTTTTGAAACAGACTTATTTTAGACATGCAATAAATTAGATTTTCATAGAACCAATGTACTTTCTAGGTGCAACACATGTCCACGTGTATATATGTATATATAAGAGGTGTCATACCATCCAAGGTATTACAGGCCCTTCTTTAGTTACTTTATGCTTTATGCTTCATATTGTTTACAAATAGTAAATCATAATGGTTCTGTCAATATTTCAGTGTTATTATTTGTGTATATTTCTATTGAATTTACTTATTTACTGATACAGCATGTTTGTGTTCTTTTATTGTAACTGCACTTGTTTTTGTTTGTTTTTTCTGTTCCTCAAATGACAACCGTACTTATAACTAAGAAAACACGAGTCATTTCTAGTCATATGAGACTCAATGTGACCGAGGGCCATTGGTGCCTGAATGTACAGGTCATTTTTTGCAGTTCTTTTCTGCTCTTCTTTAAATGATGACATTATTTGAACAGTTTTTAATATCGTAACAATTTTTACTTCATTTTTTCATTAGGGACATGATAAGATTTATTAATTACATGTTTTTTTAATAGAATTACATAAATGACTACAACTTACTTTTTGTCATTATTCCCATTGAAGATTTTTAATAATTTGTAAAACTGAATAAATTTTACCAAAATATGTTGAAAGTATGTACCTAGCCCTTTCCCAGGTTAAAATATAGATGCAGCTACTTCTGTATTTTGGTTTAACATTTACATCTCCGGTTCTATATAACATAGAAACACAATCCTGATATTATATTAAAGGGGAGATTCTCCTGTTTAAAGGACATCTACCACCAGGATGAAGGATTGTAAACCAAGCACACTGACATAGTGATGTGTGCTTTATCTGGCAGGATTCACTTTTTTTAAGCTATATCCCTGTTTTTAAGAAAAAAAATTCAAAAAAATTATTCAAATGAGCCTAAGGGGCTCTAAGCTCCATTATTACCTAAAGAGCATTGAGCCCCTCATGCTTATTTGCATACTTTTACAGGGCTTCTTTTGAAAAAAACAGTGCAAAAGAAGCCAAACAGATCCTGCCAGAGGGGATGTGCCAGATCCTGCCAGAGGGGGATCCACACCAGTAGGTCAGTGTGCTCGGTTCACTTTCCTGGTGGTAGATGTCCTTGGTGAACGATTTAGAAGATATAGCCATTTGAGGGTTACATGCTTGTTGTAGTTACGTGCTTGTTGTAGTTGCTCTAGTTATTTAATTGTAGACCTGGCTGATTTCAGAATTGTAATTGGTTGGGCACCAATTGGAGTGGGGGGGACTTCACCTTTTTATAGACAGGACTGTGCACCACACAGTCACTTACCCCTGAGGAAGTCACCCTGCGGTGACAAAACACGTGGGGTTCTCCACCCTCCTGGCTCTCTGTCCACCTCCATTACCCTGTGCATTAGTTCCCATGAGGTTGATTTAGCAGGGTATTGTATCAATAGGGCAAGTTTTTTCACACCTACATACATACTTTTCTAGTACAGATTATAGTGCACTTGTCTGCCCTACTTTGCAAGTTTCTGGCATTTCAGTATATCGTATTGGTGGGCAGTTTGAACCAGTGGGGGTTTGGTTCGCTCCTTGAAAGTTAGGTACATATATTTGCTGTACCTTTTTAGTGTTTTTATTGTATTCATGTCTTGTCTTGTTTTGATTATGACTCGATAAAAACTATATTTGTACATTGGTCCAGTATGCATCCATCTTTTCTGGTGTTCATTACAGGATTATATTATACAGAATGCAGTCATGTGTATAGGAGTATCTCATACACACACAAGCTTCAGGGGGCGCCAGCACCAGGAAATACATAGAGGAGCCAGCACACTGGTTGCAGGGTCGGCAGCACCATGAGGCACATAGAGGAGCCAGCACCAGGAGTGTCACATCATTATACAGGCTGTCAGTCATCTGTATAGGAGTATCTTATACACACATGCTGCAGGGGGCGCCAACACCAGGAAATACATAGAGGAGCCAGCACCAGGAGTGTCACATCATTATAAAGCCTGTCAGTCATGTGTATATAAGTATCTTATACCCACACAGGCTGCAGGGGGCATGGGCACCAGAACCAGGAAGCACATAGAGGAGCCAGCACCAGGAGTGTCACATCATTATAAAGCCTTTCAGTCATGTGTATAGGAGTATCTTATACCCACACAGGCTGCAGGGGGTGGCCACCAGCAATAGGAAGCACATAGAGGAGCCAGCACCAGGGGTGTCACATCATTAAACAGGTTGTCAGTGATGTGTTAAGGAATATCTCATACACACACAGGCTGCAGGGTTTCCAGCAACAGAAAGCACATAGAGAAGCCAACAACAGGAGAGTCACATCATTATACAGGCTTTAAGCAATGTGTATAGGAGTAGCTCATACACACTAGCTGCATGGGGTGCCAGCACCAGGGGTGTTATATCATTATACAGGCTATCAGTTATGTGTATAGGAGAATCTTGTGCATAAAGGCTGCAGGGGAAGTGGCCGCCAGCAGCAGAAAGTACATAGAGGAGCCATCAACAGGCCTGAAACATCATTATACAGGCTGTCAGTCATGTGTATATGAGCATCTCATACACACACAGGCTGCAGTGGACGTGGCCACCAACACCAGGAAGTACATAGAGGAGCCAGCACCAGGAGTGTCACATCATTATACAGGCTGTCAGTCATGTGTATAGGAGTATCTTATACATACACAGGCTGCAGGGGGCGCCCGCACCAGGAAGCACATAGAGGAGCCTGCACCAGGAGTGTCACATCTTTTTACAAGCTGTCAGTCTTTTTTTTATAGGAGTATGGAGCCCTCTCCATGCACCCGCACCCGTTGTGCGCCGTACTATTATGATGCGCATCGTTATGGGGTCAATTCTTTACCTATGCAAATTTGATAAAATGCCCTAGTCAGGCCTTTTCATACCACATCATTGCGTGATTAAATTTGTTTTACGCCAAAAGAACAATAATGCAAAACACAGATTTCAGAGTACCGTATGTATCAGTAGGCCTCTCTTTAGGACTTAATCACAAGAAAATGTGCACGATACAAATGCTATTTATTAAAAATAACACACTGGGGGTCATTTACTAACCCGGTCCGTTACGTGATCCCAGCGGGCGTTCTCTGCACTGGATTCGGGTCCGGCGGATTCATCAAAGCAGTTCTCCGACGTCCACCAGGTGGCGCGCTGCGCTGAAGTCCGTGGAATGCTCGAAATACACAGGCCTATCAGGATGAAGGTGAGGTGAAATTTCGCGACACAATTTTTTTTTAAATGCGGCGTTTTTACGAATACGTCGGGGTTTTTCGGCCACGCCCCCCAATTTCCGTCGCGTGCCTGCCGGCGCCGATGTGCCACAATCCGATCACGTGCGCCCAATACCGGGGGCAATTCAGGACAATCGGCGCAAATTGGAAATATTCGGGTAACACGTCGGGAAAACGCGAATCGGGCCCTTGGTAAATGACCCCCACTATGTTAAATGCCTGAAATGCATGGAAGAGAGTTTCCAGTGTGTGGTTGATAAAGGGCTTCTTCACCATAGAAAGACGTGATGTAGATGCTGAGAAGTTCAGATAATAAAGCAACCATTCACCCTGCCAGCAGTCCATTAAATGCAAAGTTACTCTATTGTGCTCCATGCCTTAAGCATGACAGTGAGATACCTTACTGCATCATCATCATTAATTAGAGAAGTAGCCGCACTCTTAATGCAAGAGTATATACCTAAATGTCAGAATCTGTGTCCACTACATCTGTATATAACTAAATTGCTGTTACTGTGTTTACTGCATCCATATACACTCACCGGCCACTTTATTAGGTACACCTGTCCAACTGCTCGTTAACACTTAATTTCTAATCAGCCAATCACATGGCGGCAACTCAGTGCATTTAGCATGTAGACATGGTCAAGACAATCCCTGCAGTTCAAACCGAGATCAGTATGGGGAAGAAAGGTGATTTGAGTGCCTTTGAACGTGGCATGGTTGTTGGTGCCAGAAGGGCTGTTCTGAGTATTTCAGAAACTGCTGATCTACTTGGATTTTCACGCACACCCATCTCTAGGGTTTACAGAGAATGGTCTGAAAAAGGAAAAACATCCAGTGAGCGGCAGTTCTGTGGGCGGAAATGCCTTGTTGATGCCAGAGGTCAGAGGAGAATGGGCAGAATGGTTTGAGCTGATAGAAAGGCAACATAATATAACTTTTCATAATACAAACAATATCAATTATTTGCAGGAAGTGCTTGAGCTGATCCATTATTTCAAAGTATATTTGAGGGATTAAAATGTGTAAATATCAATAAAACTGGAAAATTGAGATGCTTTAAAACTTTTGATGGGTCATATATGTAGATAACCCCATTGATGATCGAACAAGGAATGAGAGGATGTGATCTGTAACCACGACCTCTACACAATTGCCAATTAGAAAATAGAAAGCTATTAGAAAAATGGCACAGTTGAATCATTCCCTTTAACCCCAGCTTATGTCATCTTTATTGAATTCCAGAACAAAAGGATTATACATGAATCAAATATTGTGAAATCTCTGGTACGGTTGATAAAATACAATCAATTTATACAACAGGTACTTTATCACCGTGGAACACGTCTCACATATCTCATTTGCGGATTAAATAGTCCTTGCTTATTTGCTGTCAAAGAACAGAATGTGCTGTGTTTAAGTGTATTTGTGTCATTAGCCGACTGGACTTAATACAAGAAGCAGTCCTCTTTCAAATTGTGCAGTGTAGTGTAGGATTCATCAGATATCGAAGTTACCTAGGTCCTAGTACACTAGCTTCAATGACAGTACACTGCTGCAGATGTTTTTTTTTCCCGTAAAGCGAACCTGTCACCAGGAATGTCATTTTTAGCTGGTGACAGGTTTCAATATCCTATGTCAGTGATGGCGAACCTTTTAGAGCCTGAGTGCCCAAACTTCAACCAAAAGCCACTTATTTATTGTAAAGTGCCAGCGCAGCAATTTAAGCAGTAATTTATTTCTCCTTGTTCTTAGACAACTTTCAGTCATTCAGCCTCCTAAGGACACTAACGCAGTTGAATGGAGGAGGGCAAATTCCCCTATCATTGTAGGAAGATTCTATAGGAAGATTCTTTGAGTCCTGTCTGCTGAACTTCATGCTGGGGCGATGGCCCGAGTGCCCACAGAGAGGGCTCCGAGTGCCGCCTCTGGCACCAGTGCCATAGGTTCGCCACCACTGTCCTATGTTATGCTGTTTTTAAAAATGCCTTTGTCAGCATTCTGAATCATTTTAGTAGTTAACCCCTTCCCGACATTTGACGGTAGCCTTGTGTCAAAAGAAGACCCAAGGCTACCATGGCAACCGATCACCACCCCCCAATGACGTTCGGGGGCGGGGCGACTGTAAAAAAGATGGTGGCGCCCGCGCTAGCGGTGGGGGTTTTCTTCAAAATGCAAAAAACCCCACCTTTGTATGAAGAGGACTCAGCCCATGAGCCCTCTTCATACACTCCTTATACCTCTGCGCCGTAGAACTACGGCGCAGAGCATTAAGGGGTTAATTTACATTGCCTGGCTCCCTGCCAGTAGAATGTTGTGAGACTCAGCGGTGGGGGGCAGCTGCAAGTTATGTGTCTCTGTGTCTCCTCTTGCATTCTTCCTCTCCTCCACACCATGTCCATCAAGTTCAACCAAATAACATTCCTGGTGACAGGTGCACTTTAATTAAAGTTATTCATATGGAACCATAATTACCCTTTTTAGCAATTAAAATGTGTCAGGGTGTAAACTGTTTAACTCATGATATTAGATTTGGTGTAAACTGTTTAACTCATGATATTAGATTTTATGTAATCAATTAAAGCAGAGGTATAACTAGAAGAGGCAGGGCCCCACTTAAAAAATAAACATATTGGTACTATTCATGCAAGTTGCAATCACACATTTATCCACTCATGCTGTCACGGGTTCTCCCGCGATCCATGTCGCGGACCGCAGGTACACCGGTGCTCCGCTGCCTGCCGGTCCCCGTCCCCCTGCCCTCACTTACCTCTCCTGGCTCCTGTCTGTGCTTCAGCTCCCGGTGTGTAGGCCACAGGCATTCTTGCCTGCAGTTGCACGCTCTCACCACTAAGCCTTAAAGGGCCAGCATCCTCCTGATTGGCTCCTGCTAATCCGACTCGCCCTTATAATCCGGTTCTTCCTTCACTCCCTGACGGATCTTCCCTCCTAGGATCTCCTATGGCAGTGATTTTCAACCAGTGTGCCGTGGCACACTAGTGTGCTTTAAAAGTATGGAATAAATTTGTGATTTTAACTTCACTGAATTATTGTATGGATTTGGCTGAGTGCTGGATAACCCCTGACAAACGCCTGAAGGTATGGTTAATTGCCCACAGCACATCATAGCTAAGCAAACCATACAACAATTTGCATTGAAGTTAGAGAAATACACATACTAGTGATGCTGCCTTAATCAAGAATTTTTGCCCTACTTTTAAAATCAACATGTGTAGGCCATGGACACAAGAAAGAAAAACTGACACGTTTCAGATCTAAGTGACTCCTTATCGAGTAGGATGCAAAAACATGTGGGATACTAGCATTATATGGAAAATACACCAATATATAGCCAGAAACCTTGTCCTGATAAGCAGGAGGTAGGTATTTTTGACGATGTTATTACATCTTAATTGTTGTCTGGTATATCTTTCATAATACCAAAAGGGATTTTTTTTCCCCCCCCACTGAATATGAAACATCAGACCACGTACTGACACATCAGAAGAGAAACACAGAACTGCTACATACAACCCCAGACATCAAATAAGGGTGGATCTACAAAAAACCAGAGAGAGCATGTACTAATGCAAAAATGCGGGCAGGAAGAAACCTAACCACCAAGATTCTTATTCGAATCGCCGCAGAAGTTAACAGATCCAACTTGGACCCCATTGTAATCAACCTCTCAGCGTGCTATTTGACAAAAGCAGAAATTTCTATTATTCAAAGGGTCTCAATTTTATTCCTTTACAGGACATGACTTGTACGAACACTATATGTGATGTAATAAAATTCAAGAGACTACTGCACGGTCAAAAACATTTTTTTCATATAAATGAATCGATGCTACGGATGAGAATTTCTATCCAACACATGTCCGACCTCCTTCTTAAATAACCGAGGGGCCAAAGAGAGTTCAAGAACAATATGAACTTCAGCGATCATGTGACCTTGTCTCACCTAGTGGATCTAATCGACGGAAACAAATCAACATGCATTACGAATCACTCTAAGATTCAATCGAACGAAGGAATCCCTACTTGAACCCGATTCAAACCAGAGTACCATAAGTAATGGACCATTTCCAAAAATCTGTAGAGGAGGAATGACAAAACTGCAAACAGAAACTAAAATTAGAAAGAAAATACAATCTTACAAAAGAAAGATCTAGAGCTATCCCATAATTTTACAACAGAATCCTTCTATTATAATATGAGAAATTCAGACAAAGGGGAGGATCAATTGTCTCTTGGATAAGCACTTTACAAAAGAGAATTAATACTATGTTACGTATACAACTATTACAAAAAATGTACATACCACCCAGGAAAATGATACAGAAAAACTATCCAATTATTATAAAGGAAGGTATCACATGAGAATCTTTTTTCTGGCGAATTTCAATTACCCAAATACCCACAAGATCCTTAACTTTATGCCCTCCAAAAACACACAAAACAGCTTCCTCCTGCTGAAGACCCATTATGGCGAGGAGTTAACGCCCTGTTGGAAGAAGTTTACAATGGTTGGATACAATGCAAATCCTTTGCCCAGAGGCACCGAGTAGTAAAAAAGACAGCTGGAGTACTCCAATTGTTGAAAATGCCACTTGGTCAGAGAATCACATTTGGGTTACATGTGGATGCTGTAGCCCCTTTATACAAGTACAAGCAATTTCAAACACACTGTATCAATATATCCTTGACATATTGTGGTTTCTCCTTTCTAATAATGTTTTCATGTTTGCCATGACTATTTTTTACAATAACAAGGTTGCCCCTATGGGCTCAATTCTCGCCGTCTTTGGCAAACATTTACGTCCTGGTATGAAGAACTCATTCTTCACTGAGAATAACCCATTTTCCATCTATATTGAAAGTTAAGCCATTATATCGACGACTGCCTACTTATATGGCAGGTCCAGATAAATACACTCCCAGATTTTGTACAGTACCTTAAATACAATAGTTTAATCTTAAATTCACCTATATTTTTTCCACTACAGAAATCCCGTTTTTGGACATTTTAACACAACATGGGGTGTTAGCAGATATTTATAAGGGCTTCTGTGCCGCAATATGGATTTGGCTGAGTGCTGGATAACCCCCTTCGCCTGTCCTCTGCCTGCTTTACACCAGCATCCACTGACTCTCCTCAGTCAGCTGTCACTAGTATCGGGACTACAACAAGATGTAGCTGCACCCTGGACCTATTGCTGCAAAGTACAGTACCATCCCTGTATGGAAGTAGACGCAAGGATGGGAGATTCCCAGTCCTGTTGTTCTCCTGACCCCTTACTCTCTCCTTACATTTCTTTTCCAAGCTGCTGACTCATGCTGCATGATGTGTACTGTGGATGATGTGCACTATTATATATATGTTATGGTGTACATCCTCCACTCTTTAATGTGTCAATTAGGATGCCATTGCCCCATGACACTGTGGGCCCCGTAGCAGCTGCAATAGCTGTGTGAGCGTAATGGTCAGAACTAGAGATGAGCGAGCACTAAAATGCTCGGGTGCTCTCCCTAAGCCGTTCCTGTGGAAGAGAAAGTCCATTAGCATTTCCAGATGCTTTCCTGTGTTCCTGTGTGTCTCCAGCGTTCCCATTTGCTCCTGGTGTGTCCTGTCTTCCAGCATTTCCAGGCGCCTCCATGTTTCCTGTCTCCAGCGTTCCCATACGCTTCCTGCTGTGCCTTCCAGGGATCCAGTCCAGTGGTGTCTGCAGTCCGTGCCAGCGTTACCAGTGTTGCTGCTGTCATCCCAGGCTTGGACTGTTTCCTGCACTTCCCTGTACCTTGGCTGCCACCGCAGGCCTCATACCATCTCCTGCATTGGTCCAGAGGGTCCACTGGTCCACAGACTCCTCCCTCCGGACTTTTCCCAAAGAGACTTTTAGTTCTGTAGTCTGTGTGACCCTTTACACATGCGTGCACATATATAGCATATACACACATACTGTACAGTGCCATATGCAAAAATACAGCATACATACACACATACAGTATATACACAGCTTTCCTGTGTTCCTGTGTGTCTCCAGCGTTCCCATATGCTCCTGGTGTGTCCTGTCTTCCAGCGTTTCCAGGCTCCTCCGTGTTTCCTGTCTCCAGCGTTCCCATACGCTTCCTGCTGTGCCTTCCAGGGTTCCAGCCCAGCGGTGTCTGCAGTCCGTGCCAGCGTTACCAGTGTTGCTGCTTTAATCCCAGGCTTGGACTGTTTCCTGCACATCCCTGTACCTTGGCTGCCACCGCAGGCCTCATACCATCTCCTGCGGTGGTCCAGAGGGTCCACTGGTCCGCAGACTCCTCCATCCGGACTCTTCCCAAAGAGACTTTTAGTTCTGTGGTCTGTGTGACCCTTTACACATACGTGCACATATATAGCATATAAACACATACTGTACAGTGCCATATGCAAAAATACAGCATACATACACACATACAGTATATACACAGCATACAACACATACAAATACAGCATATACACATCACAGATACATCACATATATGTATGTGCTAAGTGGACATGAGTAGGTTGACTACAATTGTTTTCTGGGAGGATAATTAGCTCAATAAAGATAAGAACTTGCTTCAGTTGTAAACTGCATTTGTGTCCAGATATTGTAGAATATATGTAGTATATTGAGAATTAAAGATAGGGGAGACTCTTTTGCATCCCCACATGATGTGGAGGGACAATCATCTGATCCCACAACTTTTCAAACAGTGGTCTAATGGAGTATAACACCACCTCAGGCAGGTTTTGATTCTGGCTTCATGGTGACCTTTGCAGTAAAAGGTTGGTAAATTAGTTTAAAAGCTGCAGCCTATTCAGGTACTGAGAAGTTAGTAAGCTGGTGCTAGGGGATAGTTAGTGAATTTACAGATTTGTACAGAAGCAAGATTGTTCTATGTTTGGTAGGAGAGAGCACAAAGGAGTTAATAGAAAGGGATGTAATAAGAAGTTTCTTGAGAAAAGCTGAAGTCTGCAAAAGGTAGTCAGAGTTTGTTGTGTTGTATTTATTAGACAGGTGTTATAGAGCAATAGAAACATTGGGGTCTTTGTGATCTTGTAAGGATAGAATTCCTTGTCTGTTCCATCTGAAGATGGTTTGGATGGAGGTCCTAAGGAGAGTCATTGCAGGGGAAGAGGGAACCATTGTTGGTGGTGACCAGGATTCTCTTCAACAGGACATCTGATGCCTGAACAGATATAAGTATCTGTAGATTCTACATATGGGAGATTGTGTGCAACTTCAGATTAAGATAATTGTAAAAGTGGCTTCTAATTTTACCCAGGCTTTATTAGTATTGAGATGCCAACAATGTACCATCTGATCACTTATGCAGAAAAGTCAGTAGTCTTCTAGGTCTTATTAAATCTAAATCTGGTTACATACAGTACAGCAGGTTGTTCTTGGTTTCTTCACCTGCCAAACAAATGCTTCTTCCACTGCCATACAAAGTTAGAGGCAAGTATTAATACTATACAGAATATACTATAGTGATAAGTATCCTAACTTCTCTATTTCACATCTTAAAAATAGAAGCCAAGAGAATTTTCTTTAGCAATCAGCTTTAGTTTTGAGTACAATAATTAACTTGTATAACAATATACACAGTACACAATAGAAGAATGGAACAGTAGAAGAATAAATTATTTCACATAGCAATTCTGAAATATGCACATTCCTAAAACTACTAAGGCCTGTTCCAAATTATAAGCCTCAGTATTAGTGACTGTTGCGGCAGAATTTGCCCTAGGGACAAGTTCAGAAGTGTAAAAGCGTGAAAGCATCAGGGCCTATATATAGAGAGTTATATAGAGATCATAATATATATGATATAGATATATATAGATACTCAATTATATATATAGTATTATATAATATATTATAATATAGATATATATATATATTGAACCCAACCATAGTTTTGCCTTTCACCAGTCGCTGAACCAGCTTTTCATTGCTTTACATTGTGTAATCGAGAACTCTCTTATAGAGGTCTTGTTATCATGATCAGAACAGCAAGAATTGTTTAACGGAATCTACTACAATTATATTGGAGGTAGAGTGTATACCAGTAATACGCAAAGATAAGACGACCCGAGTAAGCGAGACACCTAAGTGCCACCAAAAAAACGGGTTTCTTTTTTTTTTTTGAAAAACCTATTGCCTCGGTATAGCTGAGGCGTGGACATGCATGGTCCGAGGCCCCAGTAGTATAGCCTGCATTTCTAATCCACCGAGTAGCCAGATAGCTGCCAGCCCCATGTTAGATGCCCTGCCAAGCCCCATGTAGTGCCTGCCGCCCCCTGTAGATGATCTGCCTGCATGCCAGCAGCACCCGGTAATGCCTGCCTGCCAGCCAGCCCCCTGTAGATGCCTGCATGCAAAGCCCCCTGAGGATGCAGCATGACAGCCAGCCCACCCTGTAGATGCTGCATGCCAGCCCCCCCGTAGATGTCTGCATGACAGCCACCACAATGTAGAGCCTGCGCATGCCAGCCCGCCCCTGGTAGATCCGCCTGCGCAAGCACAGCCCCTGTAGCCTGCTGCCCCCGTAAAAAACACCGTGTACTCAAAGGCTGGGATGGGATCCTTGTGAGCTGCTCCAACAGGTAGTAGTGACAGGACAAGTGACACAGACCTGATGACAGGTGTCCTTTAAGGCACAAGCAATATATACCTATTAGATAGAACGTGACTTTATGTCTAGTAGAAATACAATAAATCTTGTTTGTAATTCAAGCCTTTAGGGTATCGGGTATTAGATAGAACGTGACTTTATGTCTAGTAGAAATACAATAAATCTTTTTGATATACATCTGTGTCATGGAGCATGTTCTCGATTTCTTTTTGATAGAGACCTTTAACTAACAGTGTGCACACTTCACTCTATTGTAAAAGCACATCTGGAAATACAGTACTGCACGCCTCCAGCTGTCATGCCCCTCACACAGTCAAAGACCTTCCCATTGGCGAGTATATACGAGCTAGAAGAGCATGCACATTGGACAATAGTTATGAACAGGAATGTATCACCATCACACGTCGTCTCCAAGATAGAGGTTATAGCATAAAGTCATGCAAAAGGGCGATAGGCATAGTAAACGAGAAACCACGCTCTACATACCTACAGCCAAAAACTCGCAACATCTGCAGTCAGGAATCCAATCTAACTTTTAGTACCCAATATAGCACACAGTTCTATGCCATTACTAATATCATCAAAAAACACTTACCTGTACTGCAACACGATCCAATTCTGAGGAAATTGCTTACTGACAGGGTTTCTTTTATTTCCACAAAAGCCAGAACACTAGGAGACATACTATCTCCCAATACATTTTCGGATAGTAATCCTAAAAACACGTGGCTACGAACTAAGGGCAGCTACTGCTGTGGGGGTGCCCGTTGCAACATTTGCAAGTTCATGTTGAAAAGCACTTCCTTTACTTCCACTCATTCAAATATCGTTTATCATATCAAATCTTATATGAATTGTGAGTCTTCGCACATAGTATATTTGGTACATTGTTCAAAGTGTCACTTACAATATGTGGGCTGTACAGTCCGCAAACTAAAGGATCCTATAAGTGAGCATATCACAGGAGCCAATCCTGCCACTATCACCAGCACCCAGAATTTATCCGGCATTTCCAAACACTATAGGGATAAACACGGTGGGTCCATGAATGGTATGACAGTTATCGCAATTTAACAGGTCAGACGTCCCAACAGAGGAGGGGATTGGAAGAAAGCTTTGCTTTCCAGAGAGGCATACAGGATCTTAAACTTGGAGAACCAATACCCAAAAGGCTTGAATTACAAACAAGATTTAATGTATTTCTACTAAACATAAAGTCACGTTCTATCTAATAGGTATATATTGCTTGTGCCTTAAGCGCTTCCCCGATGCGCTTTCACTGACTATTTTGGTAACCGGTTTCATCTTTTTCACCGACTTTCCTTCGTGTGTCCCCCCGCCCTCTTAAACGTGCCTTCTTGCAGTCTACTAGGGCATGGGGGGCGAATCTTATCACAGATGCCAGGTAGGTAGCACGCACAGCCGGCGTTGTGGTCATGCCAGCCCGCAATATGACGCGGAGGGTGCCTAGACAGGACTCAAAGAATCACCTGCACTCCCAGGCAACTCAAAAATGCTAGCTCTCAGTGCTATTTTAAAAGCACACAATTCTATGATTGTTATTGGACTGCAGGAAGAGCTAGAAGATGTGAAAAGGCGGTCAGACTATTGTCCTTACCGTAACAAGAAAAACTAAAAGTCAGCAAACACTCACCCTACAGGACAGTAGTCAGAATTAAGTTATAATCGTCCTTAGGACCGGTTGCACGTAACCCCCTTGAGCGCTGGTCGGTAATCCTGGCAATTCAAGCGAAGAGGGAGGCAGGGAACCTGCACAGCAGGACTGCCACAAATCCAGTTAATCTTCATCACAAAATTTATTCTTCATTTAAAAAACACGCATAATCCAGAAAAGAAATCCATGACACAAAAGATAGAAATATGAGACAAAATACAGTCAGCGGTAACGCGTTTCGGACCCTTCTACATATAGTCCTTGTCATACATGTCGGGCTGTGACTCGCACTGGGAATATGTATGTGTTGTAGCCTGACTCGGGCTGCGAGTTTCCGGTGTACAACAGCAACGCCTACGAAGTGTTTGTGGTTTGTAATTAATGATTATGTCCTGTGGACATTCAAATATATAAAAGAAACAAATTTATGTTAGGCACAAGACTATTATACCTATTAATAGAACGTGACTTTATGTCTAGTAGAACTACAATAAATCTTTTTGATATACATCTGTGTCATTGAGCATGTTTCTCGATTTCTTTTTGATGAGACCTTTAACTAACAGTGGTGCACACTTCACTCTATGGAAACGAGCACATCTGGAAATAGCAGTACTGCACGCCTCCAGTTGTCATGCCCCTCGACACCCGCAAAGACCTTCCCATTTGGGCGAGGCTATATACGAGCCTAGAAGATCATGCACCATTGGACAATAGTTTGAGACAGAAGTTCACCATCACACGTCGTCTCCAACTAGAGCTAATAAGCCTAAAGTGATGCAAAAAGGGCGATAGGCATAGTAAGACGAGAACCACGCTCACATACCTAACAGCACAAAACTCGCAACATTTGCAGTCAGGAATCCAATCTAATCTTTTAGAGACCCAGTATTAGTCGCAAGCAGTTTCTATCCATACTAGATCATACAAAAAAATTACCTGTACTGCAACCCGATCCAATTCTGAGCGAAATTGCTTACTGATCGGTGTGTGTTTTTATTTCCCACAAAAGTTCAGAACACTAGGGAGACAATCCTACTAATCTCTCCCTATCACTTTTACGGATATAATCCTAAAAACCACGTGGCTACGAACTGAAGGCAGCTACTGTCGTGGGGGTGCCCGTATGCAACATGGCAAGTCATGTTGAAAAAAGCACTTCCTGTACTTCACACTCATTCAAATATCGTTTATCATATCAAATCTTATATGATTGTGAGTCTCGCACATAGTATATTTGGTACCATTGTTCACAAAGTGTCAACTTACAATATAGTGGGCTTGTACAGGTCGCAAGCGTAAGATCGTATAAGTGAGAATACTCACAGGAGACCAATCCTGCCACTTATCCGCACTCACCGCAGAATTTATCCGGCATTTCCACACTATAGTGATAAACCCGGTGGGTCCATGATGGTATATGACAGTTATCGCATTTTGAACAGGTCAGCCCGTCCCAACAGAGGAGGGATTGGAAGGAAAGCTTTTGCTCCAGAGAGGCTATAGGATCTTTAGAACTTGGAGACCGATACCCTAAAGGCTTGAATTACAAAAGTTATGTATTTCTACTATGAACCTAAATCACGTTCATATCTATAGGTAGATAGTGCTTGTGCCTTAACCCTAAATTGGTTTCTTTTTAGATATTTGACATGTCCCCACGGCTCTGTAGAGATAAATATACCGTATATTCCGGCGTATAAGACGACCTGGTGTATAAGACGACCCCCCTACTTTCCTGTTAAAATATAGAGTTTAAGATATATTTGCCGTATAAGACTACCCCTTTTGATTTTAACATGGTCCTTTTTTTAATTTAAATTTTTATGACATGCAAGTATATAGCAGGAAAACTGTCGCTCATAAACATAAGGCATACAACAACAACATTACCATCGTCCATTTTACTGTAAATGTTACCATACTGTCTTTTGGCTTTTAAGTTAATTTATTAGCACATACTAAAATATACAAGTTAAAAAATTATACTCAAAACACACAAAAAGTAATATTTGATCTCCACGTCCTTTGTTACATCAATTAAACACAGTCACTGTTTAATACTGAAAACTGATGTCTTGAAGGAAATATCCCCTTGTAGAAAGAGTCATCTGTACGTTTTTCCAACGCGCACTGAATTTTCTTGTATTGGCTCTTTGAGTTGTATTGCGCTTAGAAAACGTACGATGACTCTTTCTACAAGGGGATATTTCCTTCCAAGACAATCAGTTTTCAGTGATTAAAAAACAGTGACTGTGTTTAATTGATGTAACAAAGGCTGGAGATCAAATATTACTTTTTGCTGTGTTTTGATTATAATTTTTTAACTGGTATATTTTGATTATGTGCTAATAATAACTTAAGCCAAAGACATGTGTTCCATTTAGTTCTACTACGCTTATATAAACTTGGATTTTCAGATCTTCTTTAATAACTTTAAAGGACACACTATTCATGGCAGGAAGCCACGCACCGCAGTGGTTAAATCCGCAAGAAGCTTTATTCACAAGTTATCCATGCATACAGTCGCTACCTTCATTCACATGAATCTGTTATCAAGCATAAACATGGATGCCAACACTATGTATCTACAAAGTGCATAGTGAACATCACTTTTCCTCAGGACAATAATTTGGGTAGTTAAATTCCACTTATTGATAAAACATGGTTTAGAAAAAAATAACAAAAGCCCTCTGATAGATAACGTAAAGATTAAAGCTTAATTGTAATAACAGTATTTTGTAAAACGTTGATTGTAGTAAACATAACACCGCCTTTATTATGTGTTCCTATGAGTAAAAAACACGCCAGTTCCTCCTACACGCGACATCTAGCAGCACATGCGCATGCGTAGTTGTGTGGAATTCAATATTACCCTGGTTAGTCATCATGATTTTGGGCGGACTCCCATTCCTACTCTGTTCCGATCAATATGCGATGTTTCGTGCCCGAGAGTATAATAGCGCGGTATGTTCGCCAAGTATTTCAGTAAGTAAGACACACACGCATTTACGGGCCTAGACAAATAATTTATTTGTCGAAAACCCATAGTTAGTGCAAAGATATGCAGCGCTGGGTATTGTTTAAAAAACACACAGGGATCTCATGGCGAAAAATACAACCAAGAATAGCCTAGAGGATGCCTACATCAGATAAAAAAACACATCTGTTAAAGAATAAATTGATATTCAGATGACATACAAAACACCATCTGGAGCATCAAAGCATGGCCAAACCGTGTCAAAAGAATGACGGGTCACATCCACACGACTCCCCCATTTGTATGTGCTATTCAGGACAAGAAGTTGCTATACGGCATATACCTCGTAGCCAATGCCATTATAATCCAGAGTTCCCATACAAACCTGTAATATAAACCACTATATGTCCAGTGTTCACCAGTGTTTATAGTGACCGGAGAGAAGAATAATTGTCCAATGGTGCATTGGATTAATGATAACTCATGTTTACTCATGCATACAAACACCCCCAAGCTACAGAAACAAAAGTCCCTTCAATAAGGTGGACATCTAAGTAGATATAATATATCATATCTGGCCAATCTGAGTCATCCGGTGATAGGAAGGAAGAATAGTCATTCTGCGGAGAACCATGGAATGTTTCTGTTTAAGTAAGGTGATAATTTAGGCATAAATGAACAATCTGTGAAAAAGGATAGAGTGTGATTATACAACAGAAAACCAAGACCGTATTTCCGGCGTGAAGGACAACTTTTGAAGAGACATAAAAACTTCTGTCTAGGCCCCTGGGGGTCGGTCTTATATCATAATACGCCGGTAATCGCGCCCGGATGTTTTTCCAACGCGCACTGAATTTTCTTGTATTGGCTCTTTGAGTTGTAGCCAAAAATCTTCTTTATGACTAACCAAATTCCTCTGTTGTAAACAAAGACCTGAAGAAAATTATGAATGTTAGCAACATCACACAACTATTTATTGTCATAATATACATAATTATTTATGTCACACTCAGTGGGGCTAATTTACTAAGGGCCCGAACGCCGCACTTTCCCGAATATTTCCGTTTTGCGCCGAATTGCCCGTGTTTTTGGTGGACACAATCTGACTGTGGTGCATCAGCATGCATGCTACAGAAATTGGGGGGTGTGGCAGTCAGACAACCCGATGGATTCAGAAAAACTGCGGAATTTAAAAAACGAATTGTGTTGCAAGATCAAGCACACACATGCACCAGGAGGAAGAAGGTGAACTCGAGCAGACCTCGGCACAGCAGCGACACCTGCAGGAACTCGGGCGCGCAATCTTAGTGAATAGCGGCAGACCCGAATCCTCGTTGGACAACGCACCGTGGGATCGCGACAGGACCGGGTAAGTAAATCTGCCCCAGTATATTGAAGACACATATATAGATAAGGCTGATTTTGATCTACAGTATATATAACCTGCAACACATCTTTAGGAGGAAGAAATATAAAAACATCATGACAACTTTGAGGGGTTTACCAGGTCCCTGTAAAGGGATTGTAACTAGAGATGAGCAAGCACTAAAATGCTTGGGTACTCATTATTCGAGACAAACTTTTCCAGATGCTGGAGTGCTCGTCTCGAATAACGAGCCCCATTGAAGTCAAAATATTCCAGATGTTTGCAGATGTTTTACTTGTAAGAACACATTGAAATAACACTATTCTTCACTTTGCAGGTATTCGCGCGTGTCTCCCGCTAAGTTAGGAGATGTGCACGAACATCTGGAATGTGAAGAATAGTGTTCTTTCATTGTGTTCTGCTCTTAAATGGTCCTGTGTTCACTGTTTTTAATGTTTTAATTCTATTCTTCACATTGCAGGTGTGTGCACGTGTCTTCCGATAGGTTCGGAGATACGCACGCACATCTGCAATATTCTTCACATTCGAGATGTTCGTGCACATCTCCGAACTTAGCGGGAGACACGCACCAACACCTGCACAGTGAAGAATAGTGTTAGTTCAATGTGTTCTTACAAGTAAAACATCTGGAAACATGTGTAATTTTTTTTTTTACAATAAAAATACTTTTATTCAATTTATTTTATTAATTTACTGCTCAATCTCGAGCCGGCGAGATACTCGTCCGAGTAACGAGCCGGTCCGAGTATGCTAATACTCGACCGAGCAGTATACTCGGACGAGTATACTCGCTCATCTCTAATTGTAACAGATGTAGAAAAAGAAGAGGCAGCAGAACTTATATGAACACTTTCTCTATCTTCATGTGCACACAATCATACATACTGCAGCGGTTGTGCCTGATATTCACTTCAATGGAATTGATCTGCAAAAAGGCCATGGGACAAATGAATGGTTTATCACTGGCCTGATGGAAACCATGATCAATGTAATGCTGCAAAAACATTGGGAAGTGGGTCAAAGGGGTGTCAGGTGTCAGATCTCTACTGATCTCAAAATGATCACCTATCCTATGGAGAAGTTATCAAATTTAATAAACATTAGTAAACCAGGCCCGACTATAATCTGTGGTTTATATTACTAGTCTCCTAAATATGGGAAAGTGACACCTTATGGGCGACCAAATCCCATTTTTCACAAATATATTTAGTGACAGGTTCCCGTAGAGTCCCATTAACTAAATGACATCCTCAACATTCTGTACTTCATGTCATATAACCATTTGTATAATCTAACCCATGTCTGTATCTGATTACATGACATCACAGCATTTCCTCCATGAACTTCAACTCCTCCCCATGCCTCAATGGAAGCCTGATGTGATTTCATGTGATCAGATGCAAACATGGGGTACATTTTGCTAATTTTACTGGGGAAATGACCTAAGATGTCATCACCCTGGACACAAGAATTGAAGTGTTTGATGATGTAACGTAATCTCTATCAGCACTCCAACAAGGCACTGTGTAAAACATTTGACACATTTTCTTCCTCTGTCTGTAGTAGAATATTGGCAGATAGTCTCTTAATAATAGTTCCCATTAATAGATCCCATTAGTATCATAGCACCCATGTAAAGAAACCACTTAGGGATAAGGGCAATGCTTTTTAATCATAGTTTTTTCAGTGAAGTATTTACTTCAGGAGAGTTAATTTAAATGGCAGGTTCCCTTTAAGGAGATCAGTTGGTATGGAAATCTACCAGTAATTCTCAATAGGAAAAGCATGGACATTGCTCCACCATAGCAAATATAGAACAATCCCCACCTTTCTTAACTCACTTTGATTTAATATATGAATCAAACAAGGTATGGAATTAGAGATGAGCGAGTATACTCTATATGAATCAAACAAGGTATGGAATTAGAGATGAGCGAGTATACTCGTCCGAGCTTGATGCTCGTTCGAGTATTAAGGTACTCGAAACGGCTCGTTGCTCGAACAAGTATTTCCCTTGCTCGAGATTGAGTATTTAGTTAAAAAAACACAGTGAAGAACAGTGAAGAATAGAATAAAAACAGTGAACACAGTGAACACAGGATCATTTAAGTGAAAAACACAGTGAAGAACACAGTGAAGAATAGATTACAGATGTTCGGCACATCTGCTTACTTGTCGGGTGATGCGCGCGGAATGGTGCGAACAAAATACTATGTGAAGAACAATATATATGTGTGAAGAACACATTGAATAACACGGTGAGCAGCACAGAGACACCGGGGAGCAGCAGCACGGAGACACCGGGGAGCAGCAGCACGGAGACATCGGGGGAACAGCAGCACAGAGACATCGGGGGAACAGCAGCACAGAGAC